>JAARMF010003298.1:0-15041 GCA_022844705.1 Toxascaris leonina
GCAGCTGCCAATACCTCTCTGGTCGTTTTTGCTACGAATTCAATATTCCAATATTGTCCAATATATTACTAGTAGAATTTCAGCGTTCACCAATTTCATTAGACTCAATGAAAAATAATTGAAATCTTTGACTATTCATTCGCTACTTTACTTATATTCTTTAACGATTCAGTTAACAATTATTGCCGAATATAACAAACGCACGTTCAAACAATGCCCTTAGTTGTTTTGAGTATAACACATGAGGAAATAATCAAAAAATTTAAACGACGGAAATTCTGAGTGATAGACGATGTTTTGAAGTTGCTACTAACTTTTAAAGCCAACTTTTCAAACTCAGTAGTTTCAGATGGAAGCTGAAAAAAAAAATTTTTTTTTTTTTGATGAGTTGAACGATACGATTTGAGCACTGTAGAAAAAATAAAATAAAATTTCGTAGAATTTTTTTTTTATTTCCAAAATTTCTCGAACGCTTCCAAAATGGAATGTGAATAGTCATAAAGCCCTTGATGCTTAACGACGTTTAGCTCTACATCACTCTTATTAGTATATATAATACCACATATACTAACTTATTTCTTCAAAGATTAGACGAACGCCTCTGAAATTGCTCGAATTAGAACGCGACAATTAAGCAGTAGTAATGAAATCGTAGCAGTGGAAATTTTCCAACTCAACGTAAATAATTTACAGATGAATCCAAAAAAAGTATCATTAAGAGGCGAGTCGAAACTTGGCCTAACCCACTCAAATAAGTGAAACTTGGCCTAACCCACTCAAATAAGTGAGACTTGGCCTAACCTCACTCAAATAAGTGAAACTTGGCCTAGCCCCACTCAAATAAGTGAAACTTGGCCTAATATCCAAGCGAAAACACTTCTTGATTGGCAAAATAATCACAACTATTTTCACGCTTGATGTAGACTTAACTACGCTGATTCATTCCATATTATTTACGCAAAATGCCTGAATCAATGAAGCACTTTTGCACCTATATTATAGCTTGTTAACGCTTTGCAGCCAATTTCAAAGAGAAACCCGAATGGTTTCAGTTGATTTCTTAGAAATTCACATTTCTGTGTGGTCATCTTCGTTCATCCACGCTATTGCAATTCGTTCCATTTTTACTTTATTTATCTTGATGGTATGCATTTCGGCTCCTTCATGGCTCTTCTTTTTAGCCTATAGGAAGGTTTTGGCTTTTCAACATGAATAATTAATAGGGGTGAATTATGTGGGAAAAATTGATAAACTGATGAATGGACAATCTTTTATTCACAAACAAAATTGTTGTTAATTCCGAATTTTGAAGTGCCCCACTTCTATTGAGTCATAAAAGCTAAATGACAACCTTACCCTCTCCATCTTTTTTTGAATAGATATAAGCATCGTGAAATCAGTAAAGCTTAGCTCGACCGATGCGAAGTGCTAATAAATGAAATCAAATAAGCTTTCGAATCAAATAAACATTTACAGCAATGAGAAATCAGCCGAGGAGTCGAACACGGATCTTTTCGCTTAACAAGCGAACGTTCTACCATTGAGCCACCGATCTCCAATTTACAAGAAATAATTCTAATATCGTCTCGACGATCATAACGTATGAGATTTAAAAATGCGCCTCATAAAGAAAAATAAGTAGACACTCGAACTGATCATATTAGGATGCTGATGTTCTCTCATTTAATACGACACTTATTTCAGCAGAAGAAAAAAAAGAAAAAAAAAAGAAAAACTCTAGCAATTCACTCCTTCCATCTTCAAATAATTAAACCAGTTTGATCAGTGAGTAGAAGTGTAAAGGAATGATTTTTGAAAAAAAAAAAAAACAAAACAATCATGGTGAATGCGAAGATACACAATATATTACGTATCGCTTATGATAAGCTATATTGCATTTATTTCTTAGGCATATTTAGCGGAAATACGAATATTCTTTTATTTTTCTTTTAATTTTTTTATTTCGTCATCACTTGACAATAGGCAATTGTCAGTCATTGTGTCGCATCAAAACCTTCAATTCAACGATCACGTTAGCTGTTCAAGTTGAGCAGTTGAGTCGTACGATATCTTATCGATCTCCGTCCCATATTAGTTTTGTAAATTTTACATATATAGTTCGGTCTTCTAGTGCAACGATGGGCTGCTACAGTGATTAAGCTGTTAAGGAACAAGCTTGACTTAGCGTCCTTCTTCATTTGATTGTTTAATTTGTCGATTAAATGCGATTATGATTACGCTTAACTGCAACTATAAATTATCAATGAAATTTAATAAGAATATTGCTCTCCTTTATTGATGCAATTAGCCGAAATAGTAGCAAAGATTTACCTATAACTGTTTAAGAAAAAACCTCAACGAAACTTTAAGAAAGAGCCAAATTGTTGTCGAAAACAATTACCGATCGAAAAGGTCATCATGAACGAACGATGTTTTATGCCCCACTCAAGGAAAGAATCTTTAAATGAGTATGATGAATTCGTCGCGACTATAAAATAATTTTTAAGCAGTTGTTTAAATGCGCGGAAATATTCTAAAAACTATCATTTTTCGACATCGCTTAACTCATTAGATATGCTATTAAAGATCTATCAGTAGGCAAAATTCTCAACAGTAGAAATTAGCCTAGTTAATAGAAATTAGCCTAGCCAGTGGAAATTAGCCTAACGTCTTTAATCTTTTTTAGTTTATTATCACTTATATTTGCGAGACAACTAATTTCTGTATGTGGATTTATTTATTCGATTTCAATATTTCAAAGTTAGGAAAAAAAACCTATCGAAATCATATAAGTATAAATAGCGAATAGCAACAAAACACTCTCAAAAAGCTATAAATAATTCGAGTGAATAGATATAATCAGTGAGTAACGGCAGTAGTAATGTGAAAATTTAAGACAACTTAATCAATTTTCTGAAGTTGAATGATTCAACGCATGATGAGCCGATGGTGAAAAGTAGATTCACGATTCGCATAATATGAAATTAGAAACTATATAGAATATTATTGCTTTTAGGGTGACATCTTACGTGACTGATGCCCATGTCAACTTCGAAGAGGAGCAAAATGAAATATTTCTAACGTTGGGATATAGGGAAAGCCATAGAGAATTTGCTAGAAGAGGACCAGTTCAGTAAATTTTAATCAATAATGCTCTAATAGTTTCAGGTCGGAGATTTTTAACCTCATATCGCCCACAGTAGGCTTTGGGGGGGGGGGGGGAGGAAAGGAGGAAGCAATATATGGATGAGGCGTTTGTGGATTTTTTCTAGCATTATGATATCAAGAGGCAAGGAGAGCACATGGAAAAAACAAAATTGCAAAATGAGTCGATGACACTAGGCGATAAAGGTATTCAGATAATATTCAATATATGTTCGCTATAAATTGCAAAAAAAAAGAAGAAAATTTGCAATTTTAAAGACGGACTTTTCAGCAATAATGCAACACACCGATAACCTCGAGTGAAATTCAGAATCGCTCATGACGCTAGGATGAAGAACATCATCTTTAACATCACATCTGAGCTCAAGAAAATATTCATATTAGAAGTTGCAATGTACTACATGACCTTTTTTTCGTGCGAAATATTTAGCTGCTATAATTTCGACTATTGGGTGAACGCATCAAAGTTTTTCAGCCGCATATTTATGGATCATGGATTTGCCACGGATCTGCAGGATATGCGAGGAATATCGATCATATAATGAGCAATAAATTTTGAGGCTAACAGCATAGACTCTCATACCATTCAAGATTTTATAAGAAACATCGTATACAAGAGATAGAATAGGAATTAAATTATTGCTTTCTGAAGAACTACTAAGAAGTGGATGTAGAGTGAGCAGCTGTTACCAATTCTACTCTGAAGCCTTTGTCCACATGAAGCTTTACTCTAATCAACGTAAAAAAAAACTCCTCACATAATCAGTAAAAACAACTTCGGTAGGAATCACAAATTGAGGATATTAGCTCAACTGGACGATAGCTTTTTATCGAGGTAGAGGATGAAGGATGATTTCCTCAACAAAGATATGATGAATACGAATTCCCATAAAGAGAGGAAACATGACCAAGACGGGGAATATCGAAAATTGCACTAACCAATGAGGAAATTAATTTTCAAATTCAAATTCAAATTGCTCTATTTAACCATAAAGAAACATACATTAATATGTGGAGAAATTGACGATATTCAAAAATTAAAGCATTCAAGTATCACGAATGTGGGTAGTGCTGACAAAAAGCTGAACCGAGATGATACATATATTAACAGCATATTGGTTGGCCGTCTATTACCCTCAATGATGATAAGTCAAACTGGGCTCATTTCACTTCGAAAGCAATGAGATTACTAGCTTCCACAATATCAGCTGGCAGTTGATTCCATAGCCGAAAAGAAAATAAACTTAATATACCCATTTTGGTCGAAAATCTACTTTAATGATCATCTTATAGTTTTTTATCTACTTTTAGCAACGATAATGGCATAACATTTGATGTTCGAGAAACTTAGTTGCTTAGGCTAACGATGAGGCTTTGTAAATTGAGCTAATATTGATATCAACAAAACGCAAATGCTAGTTGCAACAGAGAGAGACAGGCACCGCCACAAATCATTGCTTTACGCAAAAAACATCTCAGAACTAGTTTATGAATATACCAAAATTTAGTTGACTATCCATAAACTTAACGTTTTGCGCTATATATTAATGAAACTCTCACGATTTCGAACAAATATGAGGGTGATGAATTCAGCAACACTCAAAATATTGAAAAAGGTTGCAAAATTTTTATGAAATTTATTAAATAAACAGAAAAATACAACGTTATCGGAAAAAAAGCGATAATCATTTACGCTTTCATCTTTTCATCAAAGATTATTTCGACTCGATTTAATTTCATTGATTTAATTTAAGTTGATTCAATTCAAATAAGATTTGATTTGCACCTTATATAGCATAAATATGAAACGTGTGGATGTATTTTTATACGAGTTCTTTCGAGAAAAAAAAGGAAAACCATTTCTTTTCTTCGTGTTTTCTTTCGTAAGAAATATGTGTTATAATTATTTCTCAATTAGAAAATTCTTTCTAGACTTTCGAAATGACTGAAAGAAGATAGCACAAACTAATCAAATACCTTAAGAATATCGAGAATATAAGTCTCGAATTCACAAACGACTTATTTATTACCGATTTATCAATAGTATTATTTATTCTTGTAAAAAGATCTAGAGAACTAGCAATGCAGCAAAAATTCGTAGAGACTTTTATATATGTAAACACTCAGAGATCATAGATGGCGCCATTCGCAAACGATAGGAATGTAAACAAATTTAATGATGCACTCACTAGTCGACTATAATTAGATAAAAATTTCGTGTTATAAATATTGCACTATTGTAAATAAATTAGCGGCCATTTCCTATCGTCGATTTGTTTAGCTTTTAGCTCAAATATTGCAAATATTCAATTGAGACAATTATTCGATAGATCTCATCCTATCGCAAACAGGATGGAAAAAGTCAGCGATAGCTCAGTGGTAAAGCAACCGCCCGGCAATCGAGAGGTTTCAGGTTCGTTTCAGTCAGCGAACAAACGTTTTCACTAGTCATCAAATGACAAAAATATATGAACACAAATATTCGATTTTCGAATCTTTATTCAATTCTTGCGAACAACTTATTATTAGAACGCAGCACATAATACAAATAATGTATGAAATATTTGTTAGTCTAATCGGTTGTTCATGTTATCGGCAAAGATTCGAGCCAAGAACGGGCTATTAACTTAAATTTTAAGGAGCCTCAAGTTATTCCTGTACTTTCGAACATGCAAGAAATAAGGAAAGGAGGTTGGATGCTCTCGGTGTCAACTCCCTTTGTTCGCGAAAACGATGTGAAATAGGTCGATGTTCTCACTGCCACCTCTGACCTGTTCAAGGAGTCGACGTGCAAAAAAGAGGTCCTTTTTCTTGTTAAACACGCTTTCGACACGTGATAAGTGTGCTCATTTGCCACCAAGAAAACACATTCATTAAAAAAAAGCGCCACGGGGAAAATTTTTTTTTCTGATGAAAACATCTGCAACAAAAAATATTCCCCTTTTTTTTCCACCACTATAAATCACTCAAACTACAATCCCACTCCAAATCTTTTGGGCAAAAAAATGAATAAATAAAAAACAAATGAAAAAAAAGCAATCCCTAAAGAATAAAGGCAACAAAACAGCATGTGAAATGGCTATAATGAATAGATGATACAATCGGCTAAAACGAATAAAACATTTGCATATGCAAAAATTAAGATATCCGAAGAAGAGACATTAAAGTCTTTTGCCATCATTAAATTTCCAAATTAAAGCTCTATTAAAATAAATCAAAAATGATGTTTGATATTAAAGTGGTGCTCAGTGCAATATAATTCGAAAGAAGAAGAAAAACACGAAAATGCTTTCCAAGAAAGTTTAGCGAAAAAACAACGTTCAATGATCACGAAAATCGAAGCTCAGAAATTTGCTCGAAACCAAATCGACATTAATAACAATAGTGACGATAACGTCAAAATGAAAACAGGATCGTTCTCTTAGCGCTCAGAGTTCTTAGTAAAGTGCCATTGCAAGAAATATCACCTATACTTATAGCGTTGATAAAAATAAGCGCATCTCATAGCAACACTACTATTCTTATTAAGAGAGATGTTCACTTGTTTTGCTTAAAGTGAACCTGCTTTGGTGTGATTTTCGTAAGCTGTGATATCTTCAATAAAAAAATTTGCATATAAACAATTTTTGCATAAAGCATTGCTATATTTCTTCCTAAGTCGAAACAATTACGCCGAATATCGCAAGTTTTTCTCGAATCACAATGAAGAGGTTGTTTAACAACCCCCCCCCCCCGCCCTACCCAAAAAAGAAAAAAAAAAGAAAACATTGGTGGCTGACGACAACCATTCATGACGGCGAGACTAGCTTCACAAAACGATAAACCAATTCAAAGAAACGGTCCTCTTGATAGCAATCGTGGCAAACAATATAACATACCACACTCTACTTATCGCTATTTGCAGTCGACGAATTTCATCACTTCCTATTCCTTCTCGCTCATTGGCTTCTAGCTCCTAACCATCTTGAAACTGCAGTACTAACGAAGGTCACTAGCAAAGCTTTAGTCATCGAAAGCTTTCACCTCATCTTCATGCAAAAATTTTATTTACCTCCCGACCGATTTGACAGCTATCGATAATAATCTCCTCAGCTCCTCCGCTATGGCTTTCTAGAATTGCAAAGCTACTGGGAGCTTCTCTGGTTCGTAGTTCGTTCGGCAATATGTGCCATCCGATCGCTAATCACAGTGGTCAAAAATTTCATGTTTCCGAGGCTTTATTAGCGAATCTGAATTCATTAAACTTCCATCTGTAAGCTATGACCTCTGCAAAAGGCATCCAACTGACCTCAGCTCTACACCGGTCATGTTATATCGACTTGGAAAGTCGCTTCGTATCCTATCCCAAGATTTCGGATAGCGTCAGATCCGCCTCGTCATGGTCCTACTTCATCTGGCAAAGAAGAACGAATTTGAAGATCCCTGACTGAGGCTTAGAAATCGAAAATGTTTGATCATTTTATTACGTTCAAAAATCAGAGGTCAGCCGTAAAATAACCCTAAAATAATTGCCTACTCTCAACCCTTTCCGCACTCCCTTCTCCAAAAAAATGTGGAGATTTTTCAAAGACTCCTTCATTCATAGCATCAATAAATGCTGTCAATTTATGCTCTCATTGATTTTTCAAACATTCATTTAGTAGTGAATCGTGCATACTCTCATCTATCATAAGGAAGAATTTTATTTTATTTTATTTTATTTTATTTTTTGACGAATAATGAGATAAATGGCACTTCAAATAACAATAACGAGAAAGTACTTTTCAGAGAATGCGCTTACAATGCAGCACATGACATTGCAATTCAACACCGCTTATAGCATCAAATAATAAACACTACAAAACAATTCGCACTACGCGACGCATCACCATAGCTTTCATTTCCACTTTAAGTTTCATTCGTGCATTCAGCAAGCATTTTGATAGCAAAGAACCCGATTTGATATTGCCTGACTTTCGCGATCTTTCAAATCCAATTCAGTCTACGCAACTCTTGCTAGTTCACATATTAGTGACGATAATCAACTGATTAAGATTTTGGGAAATTTCTGTCGGGGCGCTTAACAACTAAAACCTGACTCTAACTTTATAGGTTGTAGCGGAAATCCCATCTATGCATGAAGCATTAGATGTGTAAACGATTGCTATTTTTGAATCTGAAGATTATCATTCTGTATCATGCGTAGAAATTCGATGGGACTGCACATGCGTCAAATTTATTTCCGCAGAGGTGCCGCTTACGCCTCGAAAACATTACAATATGAAATATACACTGCCCTGCAACATCTGATATTCGAGGTAGCAATGCGAAATGAATGCCATGCGAGTAGAAATTAGCGAAACATCAACGAATGAGGCATCGGGGGAGGGAAGGGGGGAAGAAGGGGGGAGGGGGTGGGGGAAGGGGGAGGGAGGAAACTGAGAATTTCGGCATAAACTGGCGAAACGAGACTACAAGGGTTGCGCGAATATGCTTCTAGCATTGCGCTTCAAAAGCTTCAAAGAACTACATGCCATGTTAATGAGTCAAAACAACACCATTGTTTTCCCATCATGACAACGGATGTGAGGATTATTCGATGCGTTTTCGCTGTTTTTGCGGATCAATGTTCGCCACATCCGTGAAATGACACTTAGTCCGAATGGACCACCCTTATGGCATATCGTGTACGGGCGACATTATTATGCTGGAATCGTCTAAGCCTAGTCGTTTTTTTCCAGGTTGCATAACCTTCACTTCTCATGTCTTCGAGCCATGTTCTGCTGTAAATAGTTGTTACTTCTCCTCTATCAGGTAACGACCTAGTTCTTGAACATTCTCCTACAAAAATCTCTAGACTCATTTCTTCTTCTGGTGTATTTTACTCGCCTTTGCATTTGCATATTCGGACTTGCATATACTTGCAGGATGTATCACCTTGAAGCAAACAGTTGACGGCGAGACCTGGGTGGACCGCGATACCTAGAACATGCCGGCGAGTTCCGCTGATTCCCATTTCCGGCATGAAATCGCTCGTGAATAAAGTGATCATGCCGAAGGCTTCACATATACGGCGCGCATCATGTGGACAAACTGGCAAACCATATAGGATCTTTTCTCCTCGCATATCGTCACCAATGATATTCAACAGCAGAACGTCATTGAGTTCCGTTGTACGAGTATAAGATAGCTTGCGCAGTGACGACGTGGAATGAAACATATCGCAAAACTCTAGGTTAACAACAAAACCCTCAAAAAATACGATCGGTTTGTACTAATTAAAGTGAATGCACAAAAGATGAGCAAAGTATAGCTTCATCCCAAAGCTTATCAATTATGCGCAAAAATCCGCCGATAACAACGTAGAAAAGCTGATAGTTTGCGGCAAAGAGGACGTAGAAATGAGTCAGCATTCACATCAGTTCATGCGAATTGCCAACCAGCAATATGATGAACTACCTTTCGAATAGCGCACCGCACGTGACATAAGTTTACCGAAGGTTGTGTTATTGAACAGATGAAAGTCGGCTGCATCTCTTTTCTTTGTATCGATTCTTTACTTGTTGTACGCTACAATCAAATGCCACAAAAATTTACACCAGCATTATCGTGTCTTAGTTTTCGAGCTCTTATTTGTGCTAAAACCCTCCGTTGAAATTTGTGTGATTTGATGCAGCCATATTCAACCAACCACGTTTGAGAGAAAGCATCACAATCTTTCAGTCGCTTGGCAGTAGTGTGAGAAAAGTGAGATCAGCGAATGCGGTTTACACCACGGTACCAAAAATTTCCCACGGTACCAAAATTTCCCACTGTACGAAAATCTTCGGTATAATACTGCACTTATAATTCTGCCTCAAAAATGTTAAAATACTGTGCTTCTATCACCTTTTCAAAAACCTAGTAGCTATGATGCACCTGCGATTTCAAATTTGCTACAATACTGCACCATGTATTTTCGTCGTATGACATTAATACTGCATTTTTTGTACCGTGGATTTTTCCTCATATTAGTGATGCCATTTTACATTCCCCTTTTTGCTCTTTACCGAAGATGCAGTTCTACGTCTACCAGTACATTATTGTAGCAAATTAAAACCCGCAAGTAGGATGTAAGTGCAGTACAGCATGGTTATTTGAGAGGGGTAAAAGAATAGAATTGCATCGATTCTTTAGAAGAAAGTATAAGCGTATTAAGCCATTCTTTGAACTTCATCCGAAAAATCTCGTGAAAGTTTTCGTGTGCTTTTGCAGTTTCAAATTTGAGCATTCAATCCCCAAAGTGGCAGCATCCGAAGTGCTGCAGGTGACAAGCTATTCATTTGAAAATTTGAACGCTGAATTTTCTATTCTAGCTGTTCAATGTGATTAGTAAAATTGATTAATTATCGAATAACCATATTATATTTCAGGCTTATTATTTCTCGATTACTCAGGTTCATTGGAAAAGGCAGTTCTCTTTCTCATATTTTAAATTTTTAACACTTCGGGCTTTATGGGCGATATATGAGAAATTATTTCATACTCCATCCTATTTAACACAAACTTTCTAGTGGCAACATCTGATGGAGACCTTTTAGAAAGTCAACTGCGAATATACGAAGAAGAACGAATAGAAACAAAACGGAATTTATGTCTAGTCTTTATTTCTTGAATGTATTCTTTTCCTCTCACCATTGTGGTGCTGCCGGCCGCTAACGTCACGGTTTCCCGAAATTATTGAACCTCAAATGATAGAGAAGTCGAGGACGGATTCCTATAAAGGAGCCCACGATAGCGCGAAAAAAAACCGTACATAAAATTTTTCCAAGCACGTTCTTCAGCGAGGATTTCCGTGTTATTCAACTGTGCTGAATCTTCGACTCCTTCCAAGTTTCCAAGGAGTCGAAGACTACTTGGGAACTCGAAGACTCCTTCCAAGTCCCTAGGTCTTTGATTTTTTTTTATTTAGAAGGCAGAAGACCTATTAACTTGGGAGGACCATTGGAAGAAATGAACCACTGCTCTCTTATGGATCAAACACTAGAAGAACGAAGGGGAAGAATGTAGTACACATGGAAGCGTCCATCCGATCGTCTTTTGCTGTTGGCATTCAGAGCGAAATGTGTATCAAGAATTTGCTCATTTCTGCAACAATCCATTAAACTGAGAATGCATGCAGCGAAAATGCGTTTCTAGGTTCGAAGAAGTGACATGGACATTCTGGTGTGCAGGGAACTGAACAAACCTGTTTAGAGATCCTCGACGGTGTGGTCATCGATGAGCCGTCGGCATATAGGGATAGCTAATTCAAACGCAAAAATAGTGCGCATTTTTGAAAGTGAATACGAGGTGCTATCGGCTGAAGCAAGAAAAACAGATTGTAAGAAGGCAATTGCAATGAGCAGAACAGACGTTAAACAGTCGTGCATCTTTCCGCTCTGATGACGGAATGTTGAATTCGATGAGGATGAAACTGATGATTTCGGAAAGGTAGAAGATTTGGGCTCGATATGCGATTTCCAANATTCAATCCCCAAAGTGGCAGCATCCGAAGTGCTGCAGGTGACAAGCTATTCATTTGAAAATTTGAACGCTGAATTTTCTATTCTAGCTGTTCAATGTGATTAGTAAAATTGATTAATTATCGAATAACCATATTATATTTCAGGCTTATTATTTCTCGATTACTCAGGTTCATTGGAAAAGGCAGTTCTCTTTCTCATATTTTAAATTTTTANCAGGTGGTGCTTGCAGGTGGTCTGAGAGCAACCGGATGTCGTATTGAGGTCGGCACCTTAATAAGGGTCGTATGAAGGTTCTCGATAATATAGTCAACAACTGAATGGCTCCATTCAAGGTCTGGGTTGAATATAATTTGAATGCTTTAGTAGTGGTTGTTAGCTTATAAATCATTTCTGGAAATCGACAGAAATGCAAATAGATTTGTACACATAAAGCATGTGATGAACAGGGAGAGGGAATTTCATTTCCTTCTCTCTCTACAAGGGAATGCGATTCGTTGTACGTATTTGCTTGGCTGCTGGTATATGTATTGTTACGAAAGAGAAATGTTCTCTGTTTTTTCTGATCCACCTGTTTCCAATTTCATTTTTTCTTCTGCCATGCATTCCACAACTGTTATACTTCAAGCCGATGCGATCTCTTCAAGGATGTATTAAGGTTCAAATGACATGAAAATTTCAACTATTTTTGATTTCGATGTTTGACATATTGTTACTTTCCTATATGAATTTTGTTTGCCTTCGGAAATCTGTCCCTTTTTAATTTCGAGTCATCTACATGCGGACGATAGGTGATGGCTTTCCAGTTGATCAGAAAATACAACAGAAGATTTCTGAAGTTTCCACGGGTACGAAATGAGAGTAAACAATCTGTCTTAGCGATCTCAGCCTATGGACAATTGCATCCAATCTGTTCTTGGTGACGAAGATACTGATTTCATTCTGGAGCTTGTTTCGGCGATTTAAAAAAAAATATTTTAAGCAAGTGATCGCACTATTCTAAAGGCTTTTGTTCGCTCTAGTCATTAATACTATAACTCATCCTATTATGCTCATTCATATCAAGAAAAACCCATGGTACAAAAAATACAGTGCCCGTAATGTACTTTTGGGGCAAAAATACCTGGTATAGTATTGAAAGAAATCGGCAACCGCTTCTAGAGAAAATTATAAGTACACTATTATACGGAAAATTTTGGTATAGGTGGACCACTAGTTGATATAAATGAATGGGTGTGAAGGAGTTGCACCATTAATGAATATAACGAATAGAAGTCATGTGGCCATTTAACTGAAATAGCTTGACCACTGAGAGAATAGTGTTGACCACTGATTCAAAAAAAATTCAAAGAGTCAAAAGACAGCTGAAGCAAGCTCTCAAATGAAATCAGTATTTTTTTTTCATCAAAAACGAAGTCGACGCAATCGTCGATGTGTTGAGGATCCCCAAGATAGACTGTTTACGCTCATTTCGCAGCCGCCGAAACCTTAGAAATCTTTAGCCATATTTTCTGTTCAATCGGATAGGCATTATCTACTTTTATATGTAGATGATTTGCATTTGAAAAGGGGCAAATTTTCGAACGCAAACAAAATGAACGTAGAAAGAAAACAATATGTTAAAAGGGTAAAATCAAAAAAACAGTTGAAACATCGGATGTTATTTGAACTTTAATGGATCACATTGATGTGAAGTACAACAATTGGTGAATACACCGCAGAGGAAAAAGTGAGACTGGAAATAGAGGGATCAGAAAAACAAAAAGGGAACATTTCTCTTTCGTAACAATACATATACCAGCAGCCAAGCAAATACGTACAACGAATCGCATTCCCTTGTAGAGAGAGAAGGAAATGAAATTCCCTCTCCCTGTTCATCACATGCTTTATGTGTACAAATCTATTTGCATTTCTGTCGATTTCCAGAAATGATTTATAAGCTAACAACCACTACTAAAGCATTCAAATTATATTCAACCCAGACCTTGAATGGAGCCATTCAGTTGTTGGCTATATTATCGAGAACTTTCGTACGATCCTTATTAAGGTGACGACCTCAATACGACATCCGGTTCTCCTCAGACCACCTGCCAGCACCAGCTGCAATGCATGAGCTATGCAGCTCAGTCTTTTTGGAAATTGCATATCGAGCCCAAATCTTCTATCTTTCCGAAAATCATCATTTTCATCCTCATCGAATTCAACATACCGTCATCAGAGCGGAAAGATATACGACTATGTTTGACGTCTGCTCTACTTATTGCAATTGCCTCCTTACGATCTGTTTTCCTGCTTCAGCCGGTAGCACCTCGTATTCACTTTCAAAAGTGCGCAATACGTTCACGTTCGAATCAGCTATCCCGATATGTCGGTGGCTCATCGATGACCACATCGTCGAGGGCCTCAAGACAAACTTATTCAGTCTCCTGCGCATCGAGATGTCCGTGCTACTTCTTCAAATCCAAAAATGCACTTTTGCGCGATCCATCCCCAACATAATGGACTGTTGCAGCAATAAATGAATTTTTCATACACATTTCGCTCCAGATATCAACAGCGACGGATGCTTGAACGGACGTTTTCACGTCTGCTACAACTCTCCGATCTCTTTCAGTGGTCCCTCCAACGGCAAGTAAGGCCTTCTCGGGCAATTGGGAGAGGAGGATGAATCGTAGATTCAACGCAGCTGAATACTCGCAAAAACCCCGACTAAACAATGTGCTTAACGACGTACTGGGTAGAGTTGTCGGCTTTTGGAGAATCTTTATGTACCGTTTTTTTCTGCGCTGTCCTAAGCTCCTTCATAGAACCCACTCCAAGACTTTCCACTCGTCGTTGATGGCATGCTTCGATTTATCGACCATTTTCGACCGCTGAGTGCCTTCATCGGCTCAGTATGTTCAGATTCACGTCGTTCTCTGAGATGTTTCATCACATTTTTCGTAGTTAGGCTGCTTATTTGCCGTCATCACATCTTGAATATTTATAGTCTTTCTGAATCATTGAGTAAATTCCGCGCCCGAATTAGATAGACAAGAGTATTTATCTTTTTTTGTGCACTTTGAGGGTTAGTGATTTCAAACAACCGTGATGCCAGCGGAAAGGATACGACTGGGCAGCGATCTATGAAGCAGGGTCCATTACCGAGAATGTGTATTTGGTTTCGTCATCAACCATCATGGCATCAAAAGAGTTACGCTACCCCACGCTGAATCCATACTCATTAATCCAGGTATATTGCAGTTTTGCTGTCGGGATTTTCGTATGCGTCTGCTAATCACCTATGTAAGGATCTTCTCTTCTGATACCACTGTTAACGGACAATTGTGATATGATTAAAAGATAAGAGATTTTTAGTGTCAAATTTCCATTGCTAAACTTCATTTGCATATG
>JAARMF010003300.1:5466-20917 GCA_022844705.1 Toxascaris leonina
GGGGAGGGAAAGGGAAGGAGAATAGGAAGGAAGAGGATGCAGCACTGAGGTATCAAAAATATTGGCGAACACCAAGAATAAGCAGTGCGAAGAAAATAGCTACTGCGACACACGTAATGGCGTATCGAAGTGAAAGACGGTACAGCAAGCTAACGAAAGAAGGGTTAGCTTTTAAATATATACACCAAAATATCAACGTCGCTGAGCGGACGTCTTTTGCCCGCCCACCAACTCGTGACTCCGCCGGATATCACCGTCAGAATCTCTTTTCATACGGCAGTTATGAATCCGTTTTGCCGTTTTTTCGTATTAGCGTCAGATTCATTCGCAACGCATCGATTCGACAAATGCTGAGGATTGTGTGAATCAGCATAGAACTTTGGTGAATTTTAGACAAGCTAACAAACAAGGCAAAGACACCTTGTGCACTCATCCACCTGTCTTCGAGAGAATTGCCTAGCCAAGGTAGAAACTTTTTTTAAACTCCACTAATTTGCAACTTTCAAGGGGGCCCTCGCACCCAAAATCTTCAGGAATATGAGGAATCATATTGGACCTTCTTCGAACAGTTAATGAAGTTCAAAACAAAGTATATGGCTGAGGAAAAGTTGATTAGCCAGCAATGTGGAAATAACTGCAAATTCCATTTTTATTTCAAGCGAAACTATATTTTATTCATAAAAAGCAAGTCTATCGTAGTGGCAGCAGTTGACAATATTGACTGTCTTTCGAGCGAGTGCTTTGTTCACTGTTGTTTCTGTAATGCCCACTTGCTTTCTAGAAAACCCTCCAAGACAGAAGACTATTTTCACTATTGCCGTCCACAAAGGACAAGACGTGAAAAAAAGAGTGCAACGGACAACTGCGCTAGATGGCTATCGATTGCACAACTTACAGGCACACACATTCCAACCTCAGCAGTGCGACAACGATAAAAAGTTACCGCTTAACGACAATTCTTTCATCGCAGTTATTTCAGCGAACAATTCTTTGACCAATCCACTATTCAGCAGTTGTTAGATGTGATCTCTTGAACCGAAGTACAATCCACAAATGCAACCCTTTGAAGAAACTTGTGTTCCAACCACATCATTTCTAAAGGCATCCCTTCATACCTTCAGGAAAGGTCACGCGGAACAATTGCTCGCAGCAGCTTTTGAATGGAAACTTTGTCCTTTGCTTTGATAGGTGCCAATGCCCATCTGTCCACGTACCGGCGGTCCAAGCATCTAATTTACTTCTCAAGATAGCCGATACATCAATAAATTTTTGACTCTAATTAGGTTCTAACCTATGAGCTGACCAATTAGTAGACAAGAACTCAGGTATAAATGCACTTACGCGATTGACTGGAATCTATACTATTGGCTGCCGAAGTTATTAATGCCAGTGAACTAGTGAAGTGCATTGTACATGAGACGTCTCGAGTGCTTATTAAGATAGATTGTTCTTAGCGGGACTCCAATAGCTAATAAACCTTTTTGCTATTTTCGTTCAATTCTTTGAACGATGGAGATATTTTCCCTAAGTACTGTAGACGTTTTGCAGTCAATCTTCTAGATTGACTACAAAACGTCTACAGTACTTAGGAAACAACTAGCCCCTTAAAGCATATCATAATCGTAGATTTAGATTGTTTTGAATGCGACACTACAAATATGAATTCAACAACGTCGTATATCTCACAGACCTTTGCTATGATTACGTAACTGCTGATCTCAGGTTAACCAGGTGGTCATCTGACTTCCGTTTAATTACCTCTGTGAACACCTGATCCTCGTCGGATAGCTTATGCAAAAATAATTTCTGAACGATCTTTGAAAAACTTTACAGGTAACAGGTGGTGCACTATTTTAATTCAGATATTCACACGTCAGGGTTAATTAGATTTCTGAGAGTCATATAGATCATTTCTGAGTGTTACTTGAATAGATAATGAAAAATCCACCCGCGCGTCCACTTGAGATAATGATCTTCCACCCAGGATTCACTCGAGAAGCATCTAGCACAAAGGGCATTTTGCGGACTTTGTATGAAAGAGCGCTTTGCCGAGCACAATACTTTGATCAACGCACCGATAACTTCCGCTGTTGCATTTGCACGTAAACATAAATCTCTGTCGATGATATTCATTACATTCCTCTTCAACGTGCGATCTCTTTTTGAAGCGGTGACTAACCATGCGCTTCTTGTTGCGTCTGACTGTGGAAACACTACGTGTTGCATGGATGAATACGCACATTTCTTCTGTATATGCGTTCGTCCCTTGCAAAATTCCGACTTCGCTACTTCAACGTAGTGCAAGGATGGTAACGGGTCAAGAAGGCTATGCCAGCGGAGCTTCGTGCTCCGGCAAGTCTTACCAAGCTGGACAGGCTTCTTATGGGTGCCAGGGTGATGATTACGCATCTGATCCCTAAGGGCAAACCCCGCTAAAGCGAAGCGGTGAAAAGGCCTGCTCGCCTGGCCAGCGGGGTGGCGTCACTTATTGGCTACAACAATGCAAAACCACGAGCCTCAGTACCCTAATGGAAGCGCATTGTGACCGGCAGTGTCATCGACGTTCGATAGTCCGGTCAATCAAGTGATGAAGTGATATGCGTTCGTAATCATGCATGTGTCATGCTGATATATAGCCTCACTGCCATGTGCAGTTTTCTTTATCTATGTGAATAAGGACGATTCAATTCAGTTTCAGATTCCCTTCCACGATCGATATGATGGCGTCAAATGCCGCGCCAATACCGCAAAAGAACGATTGTAAATGCGACCATAGACATACCGACACCCAACTTATCACAGAGATTTGCGACTGGTAGTCTTCACATCATCAGTGAGCATTCACAGTAGTTCCTATCTCTACCAAAACGATTACTCTTATAAAAGGTTTCCAGGTCATTTGATGCTCTTAAGCTCACATCTCTAGCGATGCAGAAATCAAATGTATATATATTGCTAATAAAATACGCTACATGCACACATTGTACCATAAATATGGCACATGTTTTTCTGGTTTTTTGCAAGCACATCATATCATAAGTGAGAATTTGTATGCACTTAACAATTTGTGCAATATTAATACCACCTTCTCTAAAACCTCGCGACGCGCATAACTTTCATGAACTGACTGAAGATAAACTGATACTTCAACACTGACATCGAACCTCTCTCACCTTCACACCTGTTAGATCTTGTCTTCCCAACAGCCAGCAACGAACCATGCTGTGCCACTTGATGGTCACTTACATTGTCAAAGTTCCACTACTACAACAATTACGCCTCAGACGAGACTGTAGGACATTTCTGTAGGAGTCTCACTAGTACTATTATCGATTAGCAACATAGCTGTTCTAAGATTAAGAAAACTTGAGCATGTCATAGTGCACGTTTAGTGGCTAGCTTTAAAGCACCTTCAGCCGATTTCGCTTGATGGCTTCAGCTTCAAAGGATTTGTGTTGACATCGTTAATGTATCGTCAGTTCCTCATATCCGTTCACCTAATCATAGCATCATCGACACAGTAACAAAGTATCATATTATTTATTCAAGGACATCATATCATAAGTGAGAAATTACATGCACTTGACAATTTGTGCAATATTAATACCACCACTCTATGGGAATATGCAGCAGAGAGCAGACAATTAACAAGGAAGCCTTTCTTCTCATTCTTTTCCTCCTCTCCCTTGATAACAGGTATATTCAGTGGATAAATGCATCGGAATACTTGCGAGAATGGTGGTGAGTGAAAATGCTGGATCACATTCTTCCTACAATGGCATTACCAACCGCAACGTACTCAAACCTCGGGCGACCGTCGTCACCGACCACAAAGAATTGAAAAACCTCACCCACATGAAAGTAAAACGAGCAATTTGGAGTCATTTCGCTCACAATGAGATATGATGAAAAACTGTTAGTCAGTTGAGTACTCTGATGGTTACTTGTACGCAGAGTTATAATCAGAGTACTCGAATTCGTTTCGTCCTCTTCCACGAAAATGGATAATTTCGCGGGAACCTGCAGTACAAGCTAAACCATAGCACCACATCCACTCGAATCTAACATTCAAAAATACAATCCAGGAATATAGGAACACCTTTAATGATGCTACTTCTGTCACAACTTGCCTCGGATGACTTAAAAGATTCACAGCCGGCTTATGCAAAATCCTGCAATGCTAAATGAACAATATTACTAGACTATCATCGAAGAGTAAAAATTCTTTCCCTTCCACAACAAAGACCCCGACACAAAAGAGATATCAATATGGAATTTTCAAAGGGAAACTAAAAGAATATCAACACAACCACGGTTTAAATAAAAATGTGCATAAGCTTTACGTCCATATCCCATTAAACACTAAGTTCACCGTTTTGATCGTAGCACTGAAATATGCAGCTGTCACTCCGCACTTTTCGTCGGCTGCCTTCTGGAACGCAAATGTATCACAGGTATTATACCATTTTACTTAAAAGCGATCAAGCATTACCTGCTGTACGTATTGAAAAGATCTACAGCTCTTCGCTAATTATATCTCTGCCTTTCTCGCAGATAACACCATTACCCCTATCCCCTCGGGCAAAATTCATTGTTGCATTCTGAGGTAGCGGTGAACCTCTGCGCATTTGTGAAACTTTTATTCAAGATGATATACTACTGTCCTTGAATTCACCTGATGGAAATCTAAGAAAGAGCAATATCCGTTATCGTTTTAGCACCTCAAACGCACACTATTCAAGAAGCACTACCCTTCCTATTTCATCAAAACTGCCTCAATCAATTAACACAACTGTTTGTGCATTAAAAAAATTCATTTACAAGCTTAACTATGAATCAGTTACTACTTATTCAACACGTCCCTGACGCCGCATAAAAGAGTTGACAGACCGTTTGGGCTAAAAGGATTGCTGGCCCTATCAGCACGTATATTTTTACTCACTTAGGATCGACGTCCAATACACCACATCCTACCTGGTTGCAAAACAAAAAATCTGACCTGGGTATTTTGGGCTCCTTGTTGACTCGTCTCGCCAACCTTTTTTTGACGTTGTACCTCCTTGGTTGCACGACTACGTAGTATTCATCCGAAGTCTCCTCATCTCCAGGCTGTTCATCCCAGCTTTCTGGGTTTACGTTTTTCTCCACTCGCTCGTCGTAACGCCACATTGCTGTTATACCATCCCACTAAACTACTGTTCACATTAATTCTCCATTAGCCATTTCACCCTTTCTCCACTCGTTTCTCTGAATCCCATCGTTCTATCAGGGCGCTCGTTGTAATTTTTTAGTCATTCGACACCGGCAGTCACTAGATTATGTATGCCGGCGAGCTTAGTGATGACCTCATCTGCCAATAAACATATAATATGCACAATAACGAACTAATATTGCCTGCTGGCTTCAGCAGCACTAAAAAACATGCAAAAGCAAATGACGAGCCAACCTCACTTGCAATTCCTTCAGAAATGCACAAATTTATGAGAAATTACACGGCGAAACATCACTGCACCTTCTGGTTTCAAATTTCGATGAGCATGTCATTCCTGTTGCGCTTTTGCTCTCATATAGTGAATTAACTCCCAACTTCTCTTGCTCAGAAAACCAACGCAGACCTCTCGCAGCTTACCACAATCAGTGCTCTATTGGCGAATAACCACAAATACCACGTAATGTTTCAGTAAAAGCTTTCCGGCAAGAGAAACTTTTTATCGAACACTGCCTAAGGCAAAATTCTTCACCTCCCACACCAAAGAAGGGACGATCGAAAAAAGATGATGCAGGAGCAGTGAAACAGTTAAAGAAATTCTTAAAGAAAGGGAAAGGAGGCGGAACAAAAGTGCAAAGATTTAATTCACATGTCTGCGGAAGCTCTGTTTACCTACATCCTTTATTCGTGCATCACTTATATGAGTGACAACATCTCTTCTCATCGGTGACATCTCGTAACTTTGCAGCACTAAAAACTGAACTCATTTTTGAGAAAAGGAATAACCGGGTATATCTCAAATTAACGGAAAAGAATGTGACACATTCACCGATGCAGTAACGATCTCATTGTCGAAAGGATGCCAAGCACAATCGCGGACTACGCTTCGATGACCATCCAAGTAATGAGCAATATCCCCGCTCAGAACATCGTACACTACAATGCGACATCATTCACAAGTGAAAACTGAGAAAAAACAGCAACAGCCTTCACCATGCACTCGATCCTCCTCTCAGTGACAGCTAGTGCACGCCTTGATTCTCAACAAACCTAAGCTGTCCACACTATACTAAGCATCAATGAATACCTCTCGCCCTGGAAAATAGAACATACTCACAGCGCCACTTGCATCCTCATTTCCTTAGGCATTCACCTCTCTTCCTCCCACCAAGAACATACCCGCAAAGCCACTTCCATCCTGATTTTCTATCTAGTTCACACTGGAGCTCACTCCGAACCGATTTCATACAATCAAATACCGCCTTTATTTGAAAACAAATTTAAGAACAGTCAGCAACTTTGAATACTGCTGTTCAAAAACTTCCAAATTGTTTTTTTGCTACTGCTTCATTAAAAAATAACTAGATAAAAACAAGCACAATGACTGCTTATAAGAAAAATTAGCCCCTTTCAGAGCTGCTTCAAAGACAAACCCTCGACATTCCCCCAGCTAAGAAACAGCCCCAATATTCATGCAAGAAAGACATCAAAAAGATTAAATAACTTGTTACTAAACGACGTACCAACACATTGCCCTCGCGCACAACCCGTGTAAATGTATCGGTGTCCGGTGCGTGCCGGTGAGAAATGCGCTCTTATAAGCGTGTGCAACACCGAATGACCACGCAACGTCAACACTGACCCATCACCTGCAAATATTTCGCCGTGTGCACACATTTCAAACTCAAAAAACTAGCCTTTTTTTGAAATCTGAAGTCAGCCGCTCACTTTTTGTGGTCAATCAAGTGAAGATGTGCTAAACCCCCATACCGCAGTATCCAACACTGAAATAATGCAGAGGATGGCGGCAAAACTATGTCGCCTCGCAGTGGGAAATATAAAGACTTTTTTATAAGTGAGAGCTAACTGAAAAAGTAAAACGGCGAAAGGTGACCATCGATGCCTGTATCTACTGATCGCTTAGTTAAAGATGCCATTTTCCGCCTATAGATGCACCACATTTACTCATTCCGCATTGGCTTTGATGAAGGTATCGAAGACTGACTATCGTCAGTCTTCGATACCTTCATCAACAAGAACTTTGACCTACAACTTCCGGTGGTCGCTTTGCTTCCTTCACAACCTCCTGTACTTGTCGTCGGTTACTGCGAATAAAAATCTGATAACTTCCCCCATACTAGTTCCTATTGATGAAAGAGTCAATAGTTTAAGCAAAAAATTACGAACAACCGAAAGCAGTGCTAAGCAAACGAGTGAAAATGATGGCCATAAATAGCCACATGATGCTCACACATCTATTACGACAAACGCATGAAAAAGGTCAAGAGAAACAGCCCACGCAAGAAGGCAGATACCTCTGAGGGGGACGGACCAATTCGAAGATCGCGGCACTGTCTGGTACCTGTAGTCCCACTTCTGTTGGCAAACTGCCCGACGGGTTTCTTCCTAAGATTTGAAGTCATTCACTTTTCTCTGCGGAAATAAAACAGTATTTGAACCAAAACCTAAAAAACTACACATTTCACATCTCGCCGTGATTGATGTGCAACATGAATCCTTCAAGATTTCACACAAACAAACATCATATTGCATCGATGCCAATGAAAACAAGACGGTCGCAGTAGACTAGGGGGAGGCGGGAGATGGGAAGGTTATAGGATCAAAGAAGAAGCAGATCACAAATGTCATACTGGCTGTCGCGCATCCGTACAGCCGAACTCCAAGAAGCGACTCCTACTGCTGCTCTCTTCATCATACCTGGTCCATACAACGAAACAATTACAAATACGCCGCGTACATTCACTCCGACATTGAGTATAGTATCTGCGAAACCCCTGCAGTGATTCTGCAGTGAAAGATCTCTCCGAAATGACTGGGGCAGATATAGCCAATAAGGATTATAAAAGTTTCCACCAAAAAGAAAAGAACGCACCTGTGCAGAAACAGAGGAGAATCGTCTGATGTCCCACAGCTTAATGCTTTGATCTTTCGAATTCGTCAATAGATAGCGATCATCACCTTTCGAATCGACATAGGTGATGCCGTCACGATGCCCCGCAAAAATCCCCACTGGTCGATGATCTTCACCCAGGGCCCGACGGTCCCACACCTCAATTCACTGCCATGTAAACATTCTTTACACAACAAACAAACACAAATACCTCTATCTTGCCAGAGGAATGGAATTGAAAGCTCCGGACAGAAAATCTTTTCGAGTGGAGGAAAATATGACACCTCTCCTACGATAAATTAGAAAGGATGTTTACGAAAATCAAAACCCCTTCCACCCCTCGTTCACCTTTCCATCAAAAAAGCAGGCTTCCTCTATTGTTTTTTCGAAATTTGTTAAAGGGACTCAAGGCTGAGCGCTAGTGTTAAAAAAAAGTTGAGGAGGAAGCATATGTGAGGAAACCGAATGCGCAAACATGTTTCCAGAAAAAAAAGATTTCCCACCGAATCCAAAACAAATTGATAGGTGTTAGACCACAGTGCGTGAACAACCGTGAACACCGCATAAAAAGTGCCTCCGAGAAATCAAATTAGCGATATACAAATAGCTAAAACGAGGTTGCTCTTCGATACGTCGACGTCGATAATGTCAGTGACGAGTGACCCACTCAGATTGAATACGATCGGCTGGAAATTTTGAAATCTCCTAAAACATCCCACAATCATCCCCCCCCCCCCCCTCAAATTTCCCACACCAATTCCTTCCCACTTCCATATCACACATATACTTGGCAAGCAAAACCGAAAAGTGTTAACTCATCTGCGACCTTCACAGTTACACCATTATGAATGGGAAATCAGAAAGAAACTTTGCACAACNTTTCCCACACCAATTCCTTCCCACTTCCATATCACACATATACTTGGCAAGCAAAACCGAAAAGTGTTAACTCATCTGCGACCTTCACAGTTACACCATTATGAATGGGAAATCAGAAAGAAACTTTGCACAACCCATCGTCGCCAGCACTGAAAATAAGATGTCGAGAAGTGTCACCGAAAGACACTGCGTTTACATCGTCTTCATGAGCTGGAATCTGAAACTGGTACATCCATCAGTAATTCCACGGCTTTAAACAAAGGAAAGTGGAACCCATTTTCCAATATATAGCTACAAGTAATGAAGTGAAATGAAAATGACCAATAGAAAGTACAGTCCTTAGCCGACGTTGTCAGCTGCTCGAATGGATCGCTCTTCTCTCTTTCTTCTCCGTAAACCGATTTCAGGATGCAGGACAATAGCAGTAAACAGTCTAATGCGCTAAAAGGTCTTCGTTACCCGATATAGCCCCTATAGCGAAGCAATTTAGCCCTCTTACCTCCTCTCTTTTCCCTCTCCTTCCCCCTCTACCAAAAAACCTCCCTCCACACCACACTGGTTACCAGGACTCTGTTCTCATAGAGGCATCTTTTGCTTACATTTGTGGGAAAAGTGACGAAAGGCACCTTCATATTTAAAATTCCTCGTTCTTATCCCATATCTCCTTGCCTTTGTGGCACCATAACAACCACGGTAACAATAGAATGTCAGAAGTGGTTTGCTGTTCAGCATTTTAAACCAAACATCTAATGCAGCAATATATATATATATATATATATATATATATATATATANATATATATATATATATATATATATATATATATATATATATATATAAGAATAAATTCTCTGAAAGGCATACGCTGAGCACATTGGACGATAAGTTTCGATCATACACGTACAACCGTCCATCCGATCCAGCACTAACGATCTCGGTACCATCGAAATTGAAACGCAAAGAAAACAGCGCAAACCTTAAAGACTACGAAAAAACACTTGTGTTGCGACAGCTAATATACAGCAAGTGGTCAGCATGACGAAGGAGACACTCAAATGTGGGCCTAGTCGATGAGCAATTTTATTCTTTAATGCGAAGAAAACAGACCTCTCTGCGCCTAACAGTGAATTCGTTATATTCGATCAAATTATTAAATTTTATTCATGAAACGCTTCCTCCACTTCATTTAACACAAATAACAACCTCCTCTCCCCCCTTCCAACACGAACAACCCAATCCGCTGCGAACAACTCTCCCGATTTTTGCATATTTGGCTGTTGAACCAATAAGCAGTAGAAATACCTCCCGAAATCGTCGCCGTGATTTTGATGAAGAGTAGTCCAGCGATCGTCCTCACCATTATCCGCCTCTAAGCTACATTGATACACTGTAACATTGCCGTCATGACACCCAACAGCCAAAAAAAAAAATCCAAACTTCATCCTTGAAACATAAAACGGAAGTGTTTTAGATCTTTAAAACGATGTCAAAGACACATCAATCTTAGGAAGGAGTGAATATCATGTTCTTTAGCAGGTCTTAGTTTTCTACTTTTTCGCACTCTCGAGGCCATCTCTATTTTCAAAAAGGTCTCCCATCTTCTCAGCTCTATGGGAAGCAGGCTCCATCCTAGAATCCATCACTGTGCTAGTTCTCTTTACCAGAAAACATTCCACCGTACCCATAAACAAACTCAAACGACGAAATTTCTTGCAGCGGACCACACAGACCGTTCCTTGGCAACCACCGGTGTTCAGTTCCATGGCTGCTCATGTAGTAAAATATCCTTTAAAAAATTGAAGTGGTGGCGAGGAAGGCAATGCACTTTATGTACAGACCCCTCCCCCCCTCCCTCCTTCGGCCTATTATAACTGCAGACCAGAGATCAGCGAGACTCCTTTTCATGAGAGAAACAAAAATATCAAGATTTATCGTCATTTGTCCTTAGTTCCTCTGTCCTTCCTTCCTTTCCCTTCCCCTCCCCCCTCCTCCGGCCCCACGTCCTTAACCATTGCGAGCTAAGCTTCACCCGTAATCACCCACTTTTCATCCTATCCACCCCTTCAAGAAAGCAGTGACGAGTGTCTGAGCGTACATTTTTCACTCCAGGTGCAATAGACACAATGACGTGAGTCCGGACTCACAACCAAGTCGAGAATACTCCAGCCAACATATGGCGCCTGGAAGCAGTTCGATAATTTATAACGCTGTCGATATCCCTCGCGCTCGTACAGCCGTATAACCTCATCTTCAAAGAGCTCTTTATAGCACTCAGTGAGCAGAAACGTCACTTCTCGAAATCCCCCCTCCTCCATCACGTCCTCACGTATAATATCAGCGCCCCCTCCCATACGTAATGCAGCGTCTGCAGACGAGATGTAGCAAATCGAGCATTGCTAATGAAACGTTTCCTTTTCCTTTATATAACATTTTCTTTGAATGACAACGGAAAGGCCAAAGAACACCAGAATAGACTAGCTAGCACTTTAATCGTCCATTACTATGATACACTGTAGTTTCGCCGACGCGATATTACGCTGTAGAACTACGAGATACGAAATCATTCAGTTGCTCAAGTGAGTGCTGTCATTATGCAAACCCACATACGCTAACCACTTTCCCACTCAGCTGTAATTGTACACAGTATCCGTAGTGAATCAGAAATGTTTACTCATCGATTAAGCACCTTCTAACCGACAACTGAACGCACCGAGTTTCAGTTTCTAATGCTGACAAGCCTGCAAGTTGACCGATTAAGTACTCGTGTTTGAATTCCAACGCTTTTATCAACTGCCAAGCTCATGCAAGCGACCCGGGTCTAACTAAGGCAAAAGCTCTCATTTGCAACTGAAATATAGCCCTTGCTAACCGCCATCCTCCCTCTTCTTTCTACTTATCCTACCACTCTAACTGAGCATTTACTTGTATGACTGATAAATAACATTTACCTTGGCTAGCGGTCAAAAGAGCTTCACCCTCTGGCAGGTACTGACAACAGAACGTTTTTGTGCGCACCTTTTCCACCACTTTCCTTCTATTGGGGAAAAACCTGGAAAAAAACTTCAAAGCACCTATTAGATAGACATCGAAATGGCTGAATTTCTTTCAAAAACAGCAGTTTTGCTACTGAACTCAACGCTGGGGTTCTTTGCTGCTTGCCGAACTTCAAGAACAAGCACACAAGCCTGTTCCGTGCAAGCACAGAACGCAAATACGTTACACATGCTTTCACTGTGATTCGCAACAACAAAATGTGCTCATACATAAGACAAATGTGTTTCAGAGAAATAAAACAACTAAATGCTGAAAGTCAACACGAAATTTGATACCTTAGTGGATTATTGTTCGCATTCGAAGTAACAACTCATCGCTGCATTCTAATATTTTTATTCTTTCCAAAGTACAATTGAACTCTACTACGACTTTTTCCCTTCTTCTTCTCTCTCTCTTTCTCTCTCGAAAAAAAGACTACACGGCGAAAAAAGTAAAACAAAGCTAACAAGTTGTTTGCAGAAGCACACTGGAATGAAGAGAACGCGCCGCGAAGTGGATGTCTCGAGAATTGCGGTCTCCCCGAACGGCGACGACATCCATAAAGCAAGCCCATTTCGCGCATCGCTGTCATCTTTTCGATACCCACCCAACCCGCCAACGCACCACAATGTAGCCGTACCTCCGATAATAGATAATCTCGACTCTGTAAAGTTTGAGGCGCATCGAAAGCATGGTAGAAAAATCAGGAACAATCCAACAGCTCCTCACAAAACCACTGATTCTTTCCTTCTCCGAATCACATAGAGAAAAAAGGTTCCCCCATGGAACTGGGGTTAACAGCTTGCTGTCTTAGATCTAGAACGCTTCCACTTGTTGTTGGGTTTTCACCCCTTAAGAAACTTGAATCTTTTTGCTATACATGCCTCTTCTCGATCTTGGCCAAATTCTGAAAAAATAACTATCCTTCGCTTCGACGTAAACATCTTCACTCGCGATAAAACACTTTTCTAAACATCTTGCGATAGCTGCATCAGGTTTTACTCAACGCTTTATGTGTTCATAAGTGATCTGAGATACTCACTCTAGGTCACACTCGAAACTTTGAGTATCCACACCACAGAAGCCAATTACTGATATTAAACATGTGAATGTTCGCCCCATTTTGACATTTTAATCATGCAAATGAAGTTTATAAAACCACCCATGTTGGCGGAACATTGTATCAGCTGTAATCNCCAAATTCTGAAAAAATAACTATCCTTCGCTTCGACGTAAACATCTTCACTCGCGATAAAACACTTTTCTAAACATCTTGCGATAGCTGCATCAGGTTTTACTCAACGCTTTATGTGTTCATAAGTGATCTGAGATACTCACTCTAGGTCACACTCGAAACTTTGAGTATCCACACCACAGAAGCCAATTACTGATATTAAACATGTGAATGTTCGCCCCATTTTGACATTTTAATCATGCAAATGAAGTTTATAAAACCACCCATGTTGGCGGAACATTGTATCAGCTGTAATCCCTAATATCGCGAACAGAATGGTTTCTAGATTGCCCTATAGAAAATCAAATCGACGGAATTGACAGCAGTCGGTACAAGCATAGGTACGAACACTTAACCATGCCAACATTCAATCTCAGTGTTCGTCTTCACCCATCTTCAGCATAGAACTACGTTACACTTAGCAAAAGTAAGGCATAGAAACTAACATCAGCGAGGCATTTATCTTCCCTGCAAGTTGTGGCAGCATTTGGCGAAGCGGACGACGCATCTCGATGATGGGTTCCGTCATCATCGCTGTGAGTTTCAGCAGCAGACGACTGCGAGTCGAACGCATTTCGACCGCGAAGACCGATCAGGTGTTCCCCGTCCTCGCTTTCATCCTCAGACGAGTGCATCGGACCTCCGTTCAATTCACGATATCGGCTCATCGGATGCAAGTCGATCTGTTAATTATGTCATGCAGGATCATGGAATATAACTGTTAACTGCATGCATAGATAAGGAGCATCAAGGGTCTTTTAACGATTTAGGACAATGGTTCTAGAACTGAATCACTGAAGATGCGCTAAGGCTGGAGAATTGAGGTTATAATTACGAAGATGTCTTTCGACATTAAACAGGAGGAAGGAGAGCAGGGGAGATGGGAAGGTGGGGAAAGGGCATGGGGTGCGATGTGACTTTTTTTACGATACATCAAACGAAACAAAAAAGGTGGAGAGGCAATGGAAAAAAGGTAGTGCGACTACGTTTGAGATTTCAGTCTCATACCAAACGGCTCGCCACCTAAACCACTTCAGTATGACGTCCTCAAAGCCTATAACGAATCCTCAAAAAGCAGCATCACAATGACATCAATTCAGAGATCGCCTCAAACTGCCAAAAATTGTGTACTAAATTTATGCCCAACCGAGTGAAAAAATGAATCAATCATTTGAAATATACAAATAATTTGGTTGATGAAAATCAACCTTCGTAACTGTACACCAAAGTGTTTAAAACAATGCAAACCTCTCCCTCGTGAAGGAGTTCCCTGAGCAGATGGGCGAGTGAAGAGAAGTAACGAGTAGGCTGTAGACGACGTGCCAATTCCGAGCTGCTTTCACGACTTCCTTGATCAGACTGTTGCGCTTCCCGTTGCCGTGCCACTATTTCTGCAGCCCAGCTCAGTATCTCCTCGTGTTGCGTGGATCGACCCAAGTCTTCTTCTCGAGAAAACAGTACTCCCATCCACACCAAAATTACTCCGAATCAAAATGAAATATGCAGGAATATAATGAAGTAGCACTGCATCAAACGAAAAGTGAAAAAAAAAAAAACTTCAGGCGTATGCATGCATACTCGTGGACCTAGCGTTTAGCTCCACATTCTCTGCGTATATCACTGGCATGATCTGTCAATTCAGAAAAAGCCGTAAGAGCTTTTAAATCAGTAAGCGAAATAGATGTCGGCTCGATCAGGCTACAGGAGAGAAGTGAGGTAAGCTTTTGCTGCGCTTCGGTGGCCAGGTTACAAAGGCGATAAGTATAAGCATAATACTCTTCACAATAAAAAAGCTTGCACAGCAACAATATGTTGCAGTGGTTTAAAAGGTTTGTCACTCGTCTTCCCTGCAGCCATAATGCTTCATCGAAAGTGTTCGATGTATCGCCTGAGGCGAATCATGCGCATGAGCGCCGACTGCTTCCATACTCAGAACTCCATACTTTGCAAACGCCACCGTGACGTCGTTGTTCATGGATGTCTATGTCTGTTTGTCTACACATCCATTCGACGGTTCCAACCAACAAACCACAGCATTCAAACAAACGACAGGTAAAAACCTGATGAGCGCGGTATGTAATCCAGAATTAACCTTGACTCTGGCCTTGTAAATATTTATTAAAAGGTTGTAATCATATTCCCAAAAAAATTGGCAACTTGGACAATTTTATAGGGAAATGCAGG
>JAARMF010003301.1:8175-20907 GCA_022844705.1 Toxascaris leonina
GTTTGACTTGAGTTGTCCTTTAGTAGTGCCTGCAAGGTCTCAGCATGATGGTTGATTCATGTTTTATGTGATTGAATTTCGATTTTTATAGGTGGGCCGCAGTACTCAGCTGCTGAAGAGTCTTGGTTCGGAAAGGGATCGTTGGCATGGCGGATGTGATGGTTTTAGTCAGCAGATGGATTCGCTTATTGGAGATGCTCTTCTTAGTGCTGCATTCCTCTCTTATTCTGGGTAAACGATCTGTTTCATGATTTGTTTAATATAATAGGGGTTGCTTATTAAGAGTGATGGAAGCCTCAGGGATGAAGGACGAGGGAGAGAGGAGGAGGCTACGAACGATCTCAATGATTTTGTGAAGTTATTTGCTCTAGTCGATGATTTTTATTAGTGGGCTTTTATTAAGTGCTGTTAAGTTATTCAGTGGATTGTTGATGGGTTTGTTTGATATGGGCTATTGAGAAAGTGTGAATGTGGAACGGAAATAGAAAAATTATGGGAAATGATGAAATAGTGAGCAAAGGATTTACGCAGGCAGCAGCTCTTTCGCTCCCTCCTTATCCCCTAAAGACTCCCCTTCCTCCTTCCTCTGCCCCCCCCCCCCAATCCTTCCGCCTTCATCGCTGTATTTGGAATGATTAGGATGAGTGAAGTGTCTAATATCTTTGTCTTTTGGGCAATAATCCATAGAAAGTGATATAATGTCTGAACATCGGGTTTGTCCATTTTGCCTCGTTTCGTTGATTTTTATATTCGATTCTTTGGAATGCCTTCATTAATGCTTTCATATTTGGAATGTTGCATGGGACGTTGTGAATCTTTCAGTTATTACGATCAACAGCTACGCGATGTGCTCTTCCATCGATGGGTCTCATTCGTGCAGCAAGCAAGTATCAAGTATCGATCCGATCTGGCACGGGTTGAATACCTCTCATCAGTGGATGAACGTCTCGAATGGAATAAGAATGGTCTGCCGGTTGACGAATTGTGCGCCGAAAATGCGATCATGCTGCATAGGTGATCTTTGCTCGCTTAGTTAATTACCTGCTTGTTTAGTTGGGAAGCATTTGTTAAAGGTGATACGTTCTGAAAAGTTGCGATGTTTTGAAAATGGAAAGGTGTAGTACACCTTTAAAGAAACGTAAGATGTTTTCCTTTTGGGTTGCGGTTCATTAGCAATTTTGCAGCACAAAACTCTTACGGCAATGTAATGTTTAGGAACGTTTTCGTTTTTCCATGTGTTTGCAACGTCATTCTCAAATAAGAGCAATACAGTCATTGAGCACATTAGTTTCCTAGTGTCGAGATTTTGGGATGAGGCGAATTAGAAGGGTATGGGAGGCTGAGGGGGGAGTGATCAGCTTTCCTAAGTTTTATTTGATTTCCAAGAACAGCAATGGCTGCTAATTTGGAGAAGGCTTTGTGATTTCGCATAAGAGCTTTTGTTTAAGCTTTTCAAAGTTTGAACCAATCCACAGCTTTTTGTATGGCGAGATAGGTTTTGCAAGTTTAACAGGAAGAAACAATAGGTGCATCTTTCATTTGAATATTGTTGTTTTGTTTTTATCGTCGTCTAATGGGGGTTTATTGTTGTCTTTGTGGTTGATTAAGTCTGTTGCATCAATGATGGTGTATTTCCTATTTGATTTCAGAGTTTTTAGCACTTACAAATTTATTCAGGTGGAGATTATGATATATTTGTCTTTCAGATTCAATAGATATCCGCTAATCATTGATCCATCTGGGCAGGCGATGAACTTCTTGTTAAAGCAGTTCAAAGGAAAGAACATCACAAAGACGAGCTTCTTGGATGACTCATTCAGGTACTTTAGTTGGACTCAGTTTAAATTGCTGGAGGACTCGTTGAAAGTGTTCCTGATTTTCATTCAGCAGTCAGTCAGAATTTCAAGTCTTTTGAGACGGCATCTCTTACAGAAATTGATGCCTTCTTTCCTCGTTTTGTCTTCTGTTCCGGTTTCGTTCTGTACCAAAAAATAAAGCGGAAGAGATTTTTCAAATTTCTTTTGATGGCTCAAAAACTTTTTAGACAAGTGTTATTCGTGCATGTCGAGGATGGTTTTGCATGGGTCGCTTTGTATTATGCAGATGATGCAGATTGTAAAACGGAGATTTGCAATCATTTATGCAAGAAAAGGGAATCCGCAAGGTTTTATGAGAAATGAGATCCTCAAAGGTTGGAGGCATCAGAAAGCGTGAGCAGTGCAACTGTATTGGCGAATACTAAGATGCCATTGGTGAGCATAATTTGAAGCGGTGAGTACATGAGTAAATTTAATTAATCATTCAGGAAGAATCTTGAATCAGCACTTCGTTTCGGCAATGCCCTTCTTGTACAGGACGTCGAGAGCTACGATCCAATTCTTAATCCGGTCCTGAACCGCGAGGTGAAGCGTACCGGTGGTCGTATTTTGATNTCCGGTGCTGAACCGCGAGGTGAAGCGTACCGGTGGTCGTATTTTGATCACACTGGGCGATCAAGATATCGATTTGTCACCCTCGTTCCAGATATTCCTCATTACACGTGATGCATCGGTAAGCAGCATTTCTTGCACTGATGAAATGAGGCATCGATGCCGATAGTTTGCTGGTCGCTTCTCATTTATGTTGGACTTTGTACTGATTGTTTCATTGTTTGATTGGTAGAAGGCGTATATATTTGCTTTTTGTTTTTATTGTCTCATTTATTTATATGATGACGTATCCTTTTTTGTGTTGGCTAAATAAAAATGGAATTGTACAATGAGGCTGTTATTAAAGGTGTTTTAATTTATTCGCTTTACAGGTGGAGTTCGCTCCAGATGTTTGCTCACGTGTCACATTTGTCAACTTTACGGTGACACGTTCATCGTTGGAGATGCAATGCTTGAATCAGGCATTGAGAAGTGAACGACCTGATGTCGATGAGAAGCGCAACGACCTACTCAAACTTCAAGGAGAGTTCGCTGTGAGGTTGAGACAGCTTGAAAAGGTATCGTAATTTCTTTTTTGTTACTTTATTGATGATGGGACTCTTATTTGGAGCATTCTTGGAACATAAATATTGTTGAGCGTAGGCACCAAAGGATGCTTCAAGGTAATTTTCAGTCTGTTCGGTTGAGTAAGAATAAAAAACTTTCAAGTGATAAATTGCAGGCTTTGCTGGCGGCGCTGAATGAGAGTAAGGGTAAGATCCTCGATGATGACTCTGTGATATCGACCCTCGAGAAATTGAAAACCGAAGCGGCCGAAGTTGCTCGCAAAGCCGCTGAAACCGACAAAGTTATGGCAGAGGTAAGCGATTGTTGTAGTTGGGCTACAATTTATTATGGACCTGTGATAATGGTTGGTTCTTCTTCTGGTTGGCTAAGACAGAGGATATGAGCAGTTGATCTGTAAACTTATGAAGATCTCTAGCATTGTCGGTCCAGATCGAGGAACTGACAACCTCGGATGTTGATACGTCCTGTATGATGCTTGCTACCAGGCTTCTGTTCATCAATACGCCTGTTGTATCTTCGTAATAGGAGTGGATTTCGAGGATTGTCATCGGCAATGGCTTCAGTTTGGTTTCAGTGGTTTTAGTATCACTTCTTTGTAGGTTGAAACGGTATCGCAGCAGTATCTGCGACTCGCACAAGCATGTTCGTTGATCTATCTGATGATGCAGCAGCTCAATGAGGTGCATTTCTTATATCAATATTCGTTGGACTTCTTGCTCGAGATGTTCACTGCAGTGCTGAATACGCCGCAGCTTGCATCGATAAGTGAGTACGACAAACGGCTACAAATCATTACTTCAAGTCTGTTCCAAGTAAGTTCTCTTCACCTGATGCGACTTCATTTGTAAGCTTTTTTATTTAGCACATGATTATAGAACCATACGGTCGACTAGGCTTATTTTTTATTTACTTTGCTCTAAACATGTGTAGTATATATTCTCGTGGATGTTTGAAATATTCCCAATAATTTGCATAGGGAAGGCACTTGGGTGGAATACCAGATAGTATTGTGGTTCAGTTTTGGTATTTTATTCTTAAAAGTTGTTTATAAACATTTGATGTTGTTTTATGTGAGATCTTTGACTTTGAAGGGAAGTATCACGATTGCTTAATTGTGGTACCGATTTCAGATGGTTTATCGTCGGGTATCACAAGGTATGCTGCATCAGGACAAAGTGCTTCTCGCGATTTTGCTTATGCGAATCCTTCTAAAAGGCAATTCACAAGAGCCATCACACCAACTTGAGGTGATCTTTGCCGTTCATATTATTTCTGGGCGATAGCATGGCATCGGCACTTGCTCACGGGATTTGTCTTTCAGTATGCCTTTCCAGAGGGATGACGCTTCGACACTCTTTGGGTTTGTGGATGTCTTGGTCTCATATTTAGAAGTAACTGCTCACAGAAAAGGAAGATAGCAAGCAGTTAGTCTGCAGTACAATGTAGAATAAAGTTTACAGACATATATTCATTCAAGAGGTTCTAAGATTGTTTTAAAACACGTATTACTTTAGTAGTTTAGTGGTTTTACGTTAATTCCGCCTTCCATAATCGATTGAGCATCTACTTCGTTCCCTACAAGCAACCTTCGATTTCAGTTGGATCACTTGCTAGGACGTTCAGAGGTGTTCTCATCGCAGAAGGCATCTTCCGGGTCGGTACCTAAGCTGCCATTTATGGATGCTCAACAGTCTCTAGCGCTGATGCAACTATCCCGTTTGCCAGCCTTCAGCGATGCCGTCTCTAAAGTACAGTCGATTCCGGAATTCTCCACCTGGATTGCTCAGGATAACGCCGAGCTCGATGTTCCAGTACTGTGGAATGGCGATGAGAAATTGAGTACGTTTTGAAATTGAGTATTGCATCATTGACTGCAGATGGGACCAGCACCTGGCCATCTCAAGCATGTCATTAAATTTATTTATATTTATAAACCTCTTCCGAGAAAAGGAAATGTTCATGTTCTTTTAGATTCCGCTCCCTCTCTGCCAATGTGAGCAGAATGATGATGTATGTATTGTTAGAAGTTGTGCGACTAAAATACTTTGTGCTGTAAAGATGGCGTATAAACAGTAAAAATTAAAAACAGCTCCTCCGTTCCAGGTTGCTGGCTGAAGCCTACAACTTCTGATGGATGTGTTCGTTGTGAGGAAGTAGAATAGACATGTTCGTTTAAGGCAATCGTTCCTGGCTAAGGGCTTCCATAGGGAATTGGTTGATATTTTCAGCAAATATCAGTCGCTGCATGAACGAGTTATTGGTGGTGCATGCGTTGAGACCCGATCGTCTATTGGCATCTTGTCATCGGCTTGTCGCTTCGGCATTCGGTGTGGAATTCATGCAACAAGATAAGATCGTCAACCTTCGCGAAATTGTCGAGAATGAGGTTCATCTTAATTGATGTCCATTGTGCTTTGATATTTCCGACTGCATTATTCCTATATGTAAACGAGAGGAATATATGGAAGTGGTAGTTTTGATTTCTTTAAGCTTTAGTGAATATTTCCGAACTCAAATACAATATAGCCACACGAATTTCACCTGTTTCTCTTTAAACCGATCCGAGAGCTTTCTGGAGTTGTTTTCTTCCGGAGCCTTTTTGTACTTACGGCCATATCGTTTGTGAAGGTTCTGCTTTCGTCTACAACCGGAACACAACATTCCGTAGTGAAGACCGCTGAATTTATGGTCACATGTTTGTTGAGAGGTTATTTATTTCTCCTATGGATTCATATTCAAGCATTTAGGTGACTTCAAATCGACCAGTTCTGTTATCGTCAGCAACTGGATACGACGCTTCAGGCAAAGTTGAAGACCTTGCCGTTGAGATGGGTCGTGAAGTGACTTCAATCGCGATTGGTTTGTTTATTTAGTCAATTGCAAATTGCTGAAACATTTTCAATAATTGTGTCAATTCTCATCCGTTTGGAATTCGGTGAGTTATGTGCTTACGCGTTTGCCGTCGTTCGGTTTTATTGGGTGTCTGGTAACATTTCCGTCCTCCGATTATTTTCCGATTTCTGCTACAACGGATTTTTGTTGTGAAAAAATACTAAAGAACTATTAATAAGGTGATGGCTGAATATTTGAGTGTGATGAAAACGTTGTGTCGTTGCTTACAGGTTCGGCAGAAGGCTTCTCACAGGCGGATAGCGTGCTGAATTCGGCCTCAAAGTCAGGTCGTTGGATTCTCTTGAAGAATGTCCATCTGGCTCCCACATGGTTGACACAGCTGGAAAAGCGCTTGCATGCACTCAAGCCACATCCTCAATTCCGTCTTTTGCTTACCGCCGAAATCCATCCGAAGTTGCCTGCTTCAATTCTGAGGGCATCGCGTGTGGTCGTCTTCGAACCTGCTACAGGTCTTAAGGTGAGGTGTTTTTTAATTCGTTCATTCGTGTGCACTCTTGAAGTAATTTTTTGTGCTGAGCGGAAGAGGCGGAAAAGAAGTTTTCTTTTTAAGATTTATGGAATTTTACTTTTATGACTTGTTAGTTGTCTCGAGACAACTCGTGTTAGGATGTGAGGATTTTGTGTTCTCAATTGCCTTTCGGCATCAGTCATTGCGTGCTATAGTAAAGGTGAAGGATTCTTCCTTAACGATATGGGCATGCTATCATCACTGTTTTCACTTCGCAAATCAGCGTGTTTGAATGCAAATGTGCATACAAAAATATACCTGAATATACGCTTGTATATATTAAAAATAATTAAAGGTATTCTATATGAAACAAATTCTTGCTGGATTTTTAATGGTTTTCTAAAGGGGAGTAGTGTTTGTAACAGAAATATCCGAAAAAAAAGAGAGGGACATCAACTCCAAAGGGATATGTGAACACTTGAGAATGTAAGATGTGAGTGGTGCAGGAAGTGCAATCGAGGACAATTGAATTAGTTCTTTGTTACCCTTTCCCTCAAGATTTCTCAATATTGGTGATAATTTTTCTTCATATTATTCTTGAGATATATTTTTCAAGAGAGCTAAAACCGAGTCGAATCGAACTCGGTTATGTGAATTAATTTCAGGCAAATCTGCTACGCTCATTAACGTCATTAGCACCACAACGCATGGCAAAGCCACCCACTGAGCGCACTCGGCTCTACTTCCTTATGTGTTGGCTGCATGCACTTGTACAAGAGCGAATGCGTTATACTCCGCTAGGATGGGCCAATTCTTATGAGTTCTCGGATGCGGATCTACGTGTTGCATGCGATACGTTGGATGCCGCCGTCGACTCGGTCGCTATGGGAAGAAGCAATGTTTCACCTGAAAAATTACCTTGGCACACTCTACAGACATTATTGTCGCAATGTATTTATGGAGGCAAAATCGACAACCACTTCGATCAGGTAAGCATTTTTGTTTTAGTATAGCATGGGCGAAAATATAAGAGGGGAGGGATATTTCAGCAAGTCACAAAGGGGTGGGCGTGCTTGATGCTGTACCAAGCATCAAGCAACTCGGGAAGACAACTTTTTGGTGCTCGTTATCGCTTGAAATGGATCACGAGAACAGTGGTGATTCGTTCACCTAATCAAAACTTATTCTCTCTCAATCCAAGTTGTTGAGTCGAAAAATCGGTTCGGGGTAATTGTATATTTTGATAGCTATCTTCAATGTGTCTGACACGGCATCTGTGTTATGAGCTTTTAAAATTTCTTTCATTTGCGCACTGCGTTTTCATCGTCGACGTCCGTAATATAGTGAGCAATTTTCTTCCTTAGATTTAGAAAGAGGAAGGGGTTGGTAATTATGAGTTTGCATTAGGCGTCAATTATCGTCCAGGAGCTATATTCCAGAAGTTATTGGATTGTTTCCTGACAAAATTGTTCACACCGAAATCGTTCGATGCGGACCGTGTATTGATCAGCAATATCGATGGAAAATCGACGAATCTCTGCATACCGGATGGTCATTCGCGAGAGCATTTGCTCTTGTGGGTCGACAATATACATCACCTTCAACTTCCTAACTGGCTTGGTTTACCTAACAACGCCGAGAAAGTGTTACTTACCGTTAGAGGTGCGTTTGTTTCAATTTTTTCTTAGCTGTGGAGAGTTGGGTATTAGGTAGGAATAGACTTGTGTGAGCTAATGGTGGTTTGTAACGATGGTATCTGAAGTTTTTGAATCAAATATTTGCATCTCTTCTAATACGTAAAGTTGTCACATCGAAATGCTGGAACATCCTTGATTCAGGTCTTTTTACCAAAACGTTGATTCATAACCTTTAAATTGTGTTAATTATGGGGTAAAACATAGGTATATGAACTTGACACCATCGCTGCGCGCACATTGTCACGGTCCAAGCTACAGGGAGGGATTTAGAAGCGGAAGATATCAGATCTTTTGTCATCACAGCTGAAAGATGGAAAGATCGAGTTGGATTATTGTGGAGTTTGCGAGTCTAAGGTCATAATAAATGGATGAAAATTGAAAAGAAACATGAAAGTTTAGTTTTCGTTTAGGTGATCTTCAACTTAAAAATTGTTGACGTAAAGAAGGTAATCGCATTTAAGGAGAGGCAATGTTGGCGAATCTGCTGAAGGTATCAGACGAAGAACTCGCATTTGCTGGAGACGATCAGAAGGTGCAATCGCCTCCTTGGATGAGCATACTTGCCGAGCAGAGTTCACAGTGGCTTAAAATGCTTCCAAAGGTTGATGCTTCTTCATTATCTTTTTATAAGACATCCATTAGATGCTCATGGTGGATCGTTGCTTCCAACTAGTTCTTGCATAACTGTGTCTGACCCTAAAAGCAATTTATCACAACGGGGCAAAGTAATTTTCTTTAAGTGGCGTCTCTTTAATAATTGAAATACACGTCTTCGACCTAGAACTTATCCGATTTGATATATGTAAATCTAGCTTATTCTCAACTGGGGTGTTGGCTTTTCAGAATATCGCAAAGATGAGGAGAACGGTCGACAATATAAAGGATCCGTTATTCCGATTCTTCGAACGGGAGATAAACCACGGAATTCAACTGCTTTCAGATGTGAGAGCCGATTTGCAAGAGGTTAGCGAGGTTTTTTTTGCTTTTAGATGGTTATCGATGCAAGTTTCCTTATTGCTGCTCACTGGAGTGTTGTTAATTGAAGGTAGGAAGGGGAAAGAGAGAAGGAAGGGAAGTTGAGGGGGATTAGATGAAAGATTTTTCAATAAAGTAGGTGTGTCGGTGTAACTTTTACTATATTTTAAGGTGCATGCTGTATGTCGAGGCGAACAAAAGCAAAATAATCACACAAGAGCTTTAACATCGGCGCTGAATAAGGGTGTAGTGCCAACTGGTTGGCTACGATATACAGTACCGAAGGGAATCACTGTCATGGCCTGGATTCACGATTTCGTTGAACGAGTCAATCAGCTCGCCAAGTTTGCCGCATCTGCAGCACTAAAGGTTGGACTTCAATTATGACGTTGTTATATATTCACTGAGTATGTACTGCAAGGGTGGCACCGAGAATTTCGTATCGCAGTGTTGCGTCCACATATGTAGCATCTTTCCTTTTCTTTACCACATCATCTCTGGCGCTGTGCACGACTCCTATTTGTCTTGAGGTATCGCTAACTGATTCGTAGAACATCAGCGCTCCTTAAATGCAGGATTGCTTNAATTGCTTCGGACGTAGAAAGTTTCTAATTATTTTGGGACTATATTTAAACACGGAAACTACTGTTAAGGTGTTGATCATGTATGTTGCGTCACCGTGATGAGTCTTCCAAATTTAAGCTTCATCGTTGTTTGCGGCACATTTTAGAGCGAGCAGAACTCATGAGAAGAGATACATAGGATGGTGAAGAAGTGTAGAGAGATTGTGGTGGTATTTTTAATGGTTGATTTTGAGTGTATCTCAATGGATTTCTTGGGAAATAATTTGAATCGGATGGAACCACAAGCTGGAACGCGAATTCAAAGATAACAAACCACATAGTGCAGGTGTTGGGGGGAAGAGTGCTGTAGTTGTCGAACTCAATGCTCTTACGATTTCACGATAGTGCCAGAGACTTTTTTCGTTTGTTTAGCTTTGAGTTCAGTATGGTCAGCAACAGTTATTTCGCGACCACATCTCTGATATTTTTAGAAGGAAACCGTTTGGTTGGGAGGAATGTTCTCACCGGAGGCGTTTATCACCGCAACCAGACAGCTTGTTGCGCAGTCCAATCAATGGTCCCTCGAAGAACTGAATATGCGTGTCGAGGTGGGCGTAACTGAGGACAGAGTCGATAGCTTCAAGATACAAGGTTAGTCGTAGGGCATTGCTTCGTAAGCAGTTTTCACAGAGAACACTCGTACCAGAAGAGTAGCTCTTCCATCTGTTGAATAAAGCGTAATGTTTAACAGCTAGAGCCGCAACGGAATTTGCGGTTGATGCTGGACTCTCGATCATGAGGAGGCTAAGTGCTATTATGGCCAAATGCTAGACAAAAACATTTCCCATATAACGTTAATTGCTTACGGATTTTTACGTTAATGAACAAGTTTAGAGGTTGTTTCACATTTTAAGGTGCTTCAAACCCTCTCGTTGTTATTTGGAAGTTCTATTTCCATTGTGTTCCCTCTTGACGATGTGCGCAGAGGTCGATGTTTGTACCAAAATCAATTCCCTGAAGTACAACTGCTTTTAAATATCATTGTTTTTGTTGAACTGCAGGTTTACGTTTAATGGGTGCCGAATGCAAGAAGGGTAATACGATAGCTGTAGTGGATGAGGTGAGCACCGAGATGCAGACTGTGGCATTGTCGTGGACGCGCGAGCCAAGTCCACCGACTGCGATCACATTACCGGTATATCTGTATCGCGATCGGAAGAATCTGCTATTCACGCTTGACTTCGATCCAGGGGATGTCGAGAAAACGATCTTCTATGAAAGAAGTGTGGCCGTCACGTCAAACAATGCTCTTTCTTGAGTATGTATGCATCTGTTTGTCCAGCTGTGATGTTGTTGCACTTTAGGGGTGCATGATATAGGCCGGACATATTTTGCTATCTGATAAAGTGGGCTCTCTCGAGCGGGTCTTTTTTTATCATATAGCCTCCCATCAAGAACCAGTAGAAAGAGGGCGAATATCCCGCTTCTCTGAACGATTTGAAGCAAGAACCATAGGACTATTATTTCGTTGCCAATGAAATCAGCAAAAATATAACTCGTTCTAAAAATATGGAACAACTTCGTCTAGGTTGGTGTGCAACATATTTAAGACGTTGTAGCGCGCAGACGCTAGAAAAGAACATGTATTCCCGATTTTTAAATCATCTGAAATCATCTGTAATAAACAGTTCTGCAAGAGTAACAATCTCCATATGCCGTCTTCCCGAAAGAGTGTGGTGAAACCACAAACCCAGGGGTTTTATTTGGCGTTGTATGGTATAATATTTTCGTTCAAGTTATTTCCAATATTGTTTGGAGTATTTTTGCTATCTAATAACGTTTTTCCATTCAATGCAAAAGTGTCCGCACAGTATCTTTTGCAAAAGCATTGCATTGCGCTTTGCATTGTTTATTACATCCGATTGCGATCGTTGACATATTTCCTTTTGATAACCACCGTGAGATGCATCCTGAGATGATAAAACCTTTTGTAGTAATATTTCTTCCATCCTTTCTTACTGTAAGATCGTTATTGTTTGAGTTATTGTTAAACAGTTACGGTATTCGACAAGTCTTATGTTTCTTTTGCATATTATTGAATCAAACGCTTTCAATTACTGGTAGTTATGTAAATTTAAAGTTCAGTATGCGGATTTTGATGGCGATATTCCACTACATCATATTTGGGTTTTATTTAGTGCGATCGTTGTTATACGGATCGTGCATGAATCCCCACCATGAGGCTTACGGGGCTATAAGATTAAGACGTTTTCTATAGAGGTATTTTCTTATGGTGCAGGACTTTCCGCCTTTTTCACAACAACCGATAGTTTGGAAAAAGTGTAACTGATAGTCGGAATCAGACTGTAGAGAATTCGGTTGGGTAATTTGGTGAGAAAGGGTAATGTTAGGTTCCCGTCGACCGTTTATTGTGATGTTCCCCATCTGGAACGATGAAGAGAATACAAAATTTTACGCTGATGAAAAAAATTCATCCGACCCTCCTTACTGTTACCATTTTCGCGCCGCACCCTTTTTGCTTCAAAGGATTCACTCGTTTGGTTCTATAAAGACTATTGCTTCATTTGTTGCACTGTTAATTTTTGGCATATTCATCAAGTGAACGACGAATTGAATGCTTTGTGATGCTTGGTTGGTTCACTCTCTTTCATGCATAAATCAATTCGTTTCAATGTTTATCGCATATAAGAAATTCTTTTGAAAAATGGCTTCATAAAGGGAATGGATGAGGAGAGTCGAGGATAAACCTCATTGAGTTGCCGTTCTTGTAGTCTCATTGGTATGCTGATTGTCAATCATCGAATATGCGACTGCAGATATCGACATCGTTTGTTTATTACAACGTGTGCCATCGAAATTGTCGCACTAATGAAGGATCATATAATCCCTTCTTTCTCCTTCATCTCCCAGACCAATTTTAATGCGAGAGAGGGTTTCCGGTTGGGAATGTGGTTCTGATGAAGAACGGTTTGTCTGGTTGAGGAACAAGACGAGAAACTAGATGGATGTGGGTCGGCTATTGCACTAATGGTCAGTTCAAGACAAAAGCGGCTAAAGGAACTCGTCCCAACCACCACCGTTGCTGTAGCGGAGCATTATTTAACGTGAATGAAGCTGCA
>JAARMF010003303.1:4376-17634 GCA_022844705.1 Toxascaris leonina
CATAAAATTACATTGCAAATTCAATGTCTTTTGCTTGAGGCAGACTGCTTCTTTTATGTTACGAACATTTTGAAATCCCGTGCTTAAAGGTCATCGAGTGAAGCATTGCCGCTGCGCAAGCAAATTGTCATCAACAGCATGTGATCTATTCATTTACAAGTTACTGCGACTGGCATAGAAGGCGTCATATATCTATCGTTCCGTCCTCCTCGCTCGCTTTCGGGAGGGCGAAGACAACGCCAGCTTAATCAGCTTCTTTTTATAATGTCATGTCTGTGGTTTCCCATACTGATTGCTTCAACACAAGTGTTGTAATCAATTGAGTGACTCGATTGCGCTATGACTGATATTTCAGATCTTTTTATTGATTCGATTGAAGTTTGTTGAAGTGCTGCAGCTATAGGCTTACGATAGCTAATAGGGCAGCTATAAGCTTACGGTGCTTGGTACAGTAGCCATAAATGGTACACTCACCATAATTCTGTGATAACCAATAAAAAGTTTACAATTAAAGAATGAGGCCATCAAGAAACGTTGAATGGTTGCAGAATGCGGTGGGAAGATGCACTTACGTGAGGGCCAATTCGAGAAGGCACACACGGACTTTTTCGAAGCGTTCAAGAACTACGATGAGAGTGGATCGGCGAGGAGAAGCACATGTCTCAAATATTTAGTACTTGCCAATATGCTTACCAAGTTAGCCATCTTGCCTTTAAGATGCTTTTGCATACATCTCGGATTTAAAGAAATATTTAAAGGTGTCTAGAAATAATTCAGGACGGATCAAACCGTTCATTAGTTAAAGCGGCTACTTTTTTTAGAGGATTGCTTCCTAATCCAAGCTTCATNTCGAGGATTGCTTCCTAATCCAAACCTCATCTAAAGGATGATCCACAAAGAATTAGCACAGTAGAGGTTACACGTTTGATTCTTAGTGTGTTATTCTGAAATAGGTTAGATTGAAGTTAAGCAACCGTTGACTTCGAATCCGAAGCTTGAGATGGTTGATGTTCGGTTGTTTCAGGTCCGATATAAATCCATTCGATAGCCAAGAGGCAAAACCCTTCCGGCACGATGCTGACATTATGGCCATGAATCGTTTGGTGAGCGCTTACCAGAACAACGACATCCGTGAATTCGAGAATATCCTCGAACAAAATCGTGAGGCCATTATGGCGGACCCGTTTATTCGTGAGCATATCGAAGAACTGCTCAATAATATTCGATCACAGGTTGGTGCTTCTAATTTCGATTGGGCGATGTATCAGAAGATTTATGCGAGAATATCTCTGTTTTCTGAAACAATGATGCCGAATTAAGTTCGGGGATGCTTTCATTGGGGCCTTTTTTGGATTGACCACAGCATTTAGTTCGCTTTGCAATCATGCACCGACCTGCTGCAACAATTATGGCTTTTGCACTTTGTTCGCTTTCGTTGATTCGTTTCACTGCCACCTTACTGGAGTTGGTCGCCAAAGTTTAGCAGCATTGCCACTGCTATCCTTTCCTTTTCTAAGAGAACAGTTCACTTGGCTCACAGCATGGTCCATCTGTGGTTTCTGCCACTCAATTGTTTTCGTTGAATCGTTTTTGACCATGTCACTGTTGAAGGTGTTGCTGCAGCTGAGTATACCGTATTCACGTATCCAGCTTTCATATCTAGCTGATGAGTTGCACATATCGAAAAACGAGGTTGTCGTTCTCCTCGTTGAACTGATCCTCGATGGAGTGCTTCCTGCGACTATCGACGAAATCAATGGCACACTCATTTCCAACCCACCTGCCCCCTCTTCAAGGTATTCACTTTGGTCCGCCGTCCTTATTATATCAGGTGATATGATTTAGTTCATTTTTCTCACTGATTTCGTAAGGAATTTCTAGTGCTTCTTCGGGGTTAGTCTTCTACTCGTGAAGAACCAGAACAGTTGGTCCACGTGAATTATGGAGTAGTCTTCGCCATTTATGCTATTGCTCGTTCTTCGTGCTCTCCCATTTCTCTCTTCACCTCCATTTCTCCACTTTCACATCCCTCTTGTCGCTGTGTTGGAAATTAAGCGAAGTTTGTGATGGATTTGGTGTGAGAATTTTTGGGAAGCCGTTTCTGCTCAGTATATATCACCCGTCGCATAATAATTGTTGTCATGTGCTTAGTTAGAACTTGAAGACTGCGAGCAACAATCATTTTGTTTCGAAAACGTTTAAGGGGCCTCATTGTTGATCTGGGGAGAAGCGGAATTCAGATACTCATCAACGAGAATCTCTTAAACGACCCACTTTTGCTCATGTTTGTCCGCCTTGAACCTACCATTTGCGCGTTTTGTTTCTAGGGGATATTCGCAACGCGTTGAGTCATATCACTGATCCAGCATGTCTTCTCTTAATGCTTGAGGCCCATAAAGTGATAGTTCAAGAAGACGGTCGCATTTTATTGCAAATCGTTGTGACCTACGTGGATGGTTGTTGACCTTTCAATCTGAAACTGGTGGGCACGCAATCGCCATTTGTTCTTTTCTTTTTTTCAAAAGTCAGCAGAGTGGTCTCTCCATTTTTGACGACAAATAGAAAGCATTTGCCTTTATCTCGTAAGTTAACTCTCAGATTGTTCTCATTGCAGGAGTGAAGCGTTGGAGAAATGTGCAAAAAAATTGCATAATTTGCAATATGGGATCGCAAACAGATGCGCTTGAAATGGTGATATAATGACAATGCTCGTCGTGATGTGAATGTGGACGAGTTGTCTCTTCCTCTGATAGTGTTTCCTTAATTTAGCGCTAACTCATTCGCATTGCGCTAATGTGATCTGCAGGTTTTTCATCTCACTTTGGCCGTTATCTGCTTTGCAGCTAGTAAGCTGTCTCATTGGAATTAAGTGGGCGTGCGAATTCATTCGCCTTCGAATTATGAGGAATCCCCGATTGCTCTCTTCAGTGAGGCTGTAAATATTTCGTTAGCGTGTTTGCAATTTCAGCCATATAACGCCTACTGAAAGCTTTGATATTGGTAATTAAGTGTTGATGGAAATAATCCCACAGAAGGTTTCAGTTGTATGGGGTAACGAGTGAATTCTAGTTGAGATTCCCCATTTCGGTTTGTGCATGATCGCTTGCAGCACATAGCACATACCACAAAGGTGCTTTGTGCTGGTTATGCGTTGGCGCTAGATTTTGACGACGTTTCTTTTCAATCAGCACGAATCGTACGGGTGTTGAGGGCTTATATTAGCTTTGCTGATTGATAGTGATCTAACGATTGCTGCTAACTATGGATGGATAAACATTTTGGTGTTTAACAAGAATGAGGTGATCTGTTACGCCTGTAGCTGGGAGTCGCTTCGGATTCCTCATCTATAAAAACGTATTTAGAGAATGAATTTGATGGTAATAATAATATTAATAGGAGGCACTCTCATTTCCTGTGTTTTAATCGAATATGGCATTATAATATCCATATTAATCTTGTGGCGTCACCCTTTTACAACACTTTGCATCACTTTCGTTTTTCCCTCTCGGGGTTTTTGCTTTTGGAAATGGCACACTCATGTTGTAGCAAAAAATGCTTTTGTGTATGATTAATGCTGCGCTTTCTCTTCCTTATCCGCTAGACAGAGGGTTTGATAGACTCGTGGAATGTATCTGCGGATCGCTTATTTATTATGTTATTCTAAGGAGATGGTTTAGCATTTTAGAATCAGCTGTAGAAGGTCAGCTCGAGCTTTGGGCCTGAACTTGGGCTTTAATCAAGGTAGGGAAAGGTGTGAGTGTTTAAAACAAAGATGACGCTGCTAGATGCGTTCCGCAAGATCCGTTTTCCTCCTCAAGGGAAGATCTTTGTGCTTTTCATCGCTACCAAACAAATGTGTTCTAGCGTGTGTTCATTGTTCGCTTGCAGATAAACGTTTCGAGCTTATTGTTGCGATTGTGATGATTGCAGCAGCATTCCGTATAGAGCGGACAACATTTATCTCTGCAAACGTTCGCATTCTTCCTTTACGTTAATAAACATCTTTTTTATTCAATATTGCTGTTACATTAATTTTTTGTTACTTTATTGTCTTATCACTCAATAAATACCGAAGTTATTCTCGATTTTCACTTCGTTTTGTTCATTCAGCGATCGGTTTTCCTTGAAGATTTGTTGAACAATTACATGAGATATAGCGATTGTAGACACTTCTCATAATGCGTTTTACTAACTAATAAAACAATAAAGTAACAAAAATTAACGGGTCCAAAAAAATTGCATGTGACCCAACATACCTCTGNTAAACAATAAAGTAACAAAAATTAATGGGTACAAAAAAATTGCGTGTGACCCAACATACCTCTGTGAATTTTGTAATGACGCAATAAATTTGCACCTTACGGCAATATAATATCATAAATGAAATCGAGTGCGGTACTGTCGTCCAGCACATCACTACTCGACCATGCTTCATGTTGCTAGTGGGCTCAGTGAAAACATTATTGGTCATATTATGGCAGAGGCGCGTCTGTACGCATACCGAGACCATTGAGGGAGGTCGTTGGGTAAGTGTATAACGTAGGATGATCGCTTATATCAATTTTGAAGGAGTCTCATTGAATGATTCATTCACGATTCATGCAACTAATTATTGAGTTTCTCATTTATTTGGAATATTTTGCATCAATTTATAGCATGTGTGATCGGTCATTTAGAGTAATCGCGTTTGGTTGCTTCATTTGCTGAATATTGTGAATCCTGTAATCGTTGTGGATATGTTATGTTTCGAATCGCGTAGGAAATGAGAAGGCAGTTTACAGGGATGGGAATGTAGATGACAAGATGTGATGCCAAAAAGTATCTTCGGAGACAATATCGTTGAAGTGAGTTATGGATTCAACGTAACGAGAAAAGAACAAATTGTGCGAGATCCTCGAACGAATTTCACCGAAGATAGGGGAATGATTCTGAAGGTGGGAAGGGGAGAGATCGATTCGACTTTTCTCAAGGCCGTATTTCCCTTCAATAGGCATTGTCAATGTTGTTCTTAGTGATTGTTCGTTCGCTAAATCTTCGACCGACAACATTGTGCTGTTGGGAGGGAATTTGCCGTTTTAAACAATGAAGAGCTAATCTGGTCAAATGAGGGTGGTGTGGAGTACTGAATGCGATTGCTAGGTCAGAGAGGGGGAAGGAAGCGGAGTGAATGCCGGCAAGACGTGACGGAGTGAATAGAGCTTCGAATTCGTAGTGAACAATTTTGTGGGAATGTTTGTTTATTCAACCTTGAAGGTGCAAAGTCAACCATATTTTACGTTAGAGAGTAAAATCTCATTTAATGTCGTCAGAATTGAACCTTTTCTCATACCTTTAATTTATCATGTCCCATTAGAACGAATAATGGACACTGAAACCATCATCTCCCTTCTCTCCCTCCCCTCCCCCTTCCCCCCCGCCCCTCTTCCTTCCCTCCTCCTTTTTTTGCAAGAGTGCAGAATGAGAGCAAATTTGTGGTATTCGTGTGGCAATCACCAGCGGATCAATATGCATTTGAAATGCTGTGCCTAATGCTCTGTGACACGATATGANGTTGCTAAGTGACCAACCGCACGAATTCTTTTGCACGCAGTTAGGTTCACCAGCGGATCAAAATACATTTGAAATGCTCTGTGACACGATATGATTCAATCAAATTCGCACAGTCAGGATTGGTTGTCGAATTTACGTATCGTTTGTTGTTGCGCACAACGGCGATTGTTCAGATAGCTTCTAGACTGATACTTTTATTCATTCTCTCGGTGGGTTATTATATGTGTGCTTCATTTATCTCGCTCGTCTCTGTTTTCAAATTCAAAGCAGTGCCTTTGAAACAAACTTGCATAGGTTGTAAGATAGACATGCCCCTCTTACAGACCTGTAGAAGTGGGACAGCTGCTCGGCACTTAGAAAACCCTGCTATGTCCGAGTGTTTAAGGACGCCCCGATTTTACGCCGCTCTGAAACTTGTAATGAGCACACTGGAATGCCCTCCTTTCACTTTTCGCTTCCAGAAGAAAATCTGAAGAGAGGTTGCAGGGGGATGCATAGGGTTGCAGTTTACAAAACGCATTCCTTGCAGAAAACGTCGATATTCGCTGTCAATGGCTGAAAGCCTGTGCGAAGTTTAGAAGGTCCAGACCTCGTTTCGAGAGCTAGCCTCAACTCATTGGAGTCATCCACTTTAAGTCCAGCATCAGTGGTCATTAGAAGTGCTGGAGGTGTCATATTCTCGATGTAATACTAGCCATCCGAAGCCGAAATTCTAGTTCTTTCCTGGTGAATCTTTGCTGCACCAAAGGGCACTAAATCATTTTTATAAGCGACGTTGTTGATTTATCCTTTCCTGCTCTAACGACAAAGCGTTCGATTCTATTGACTTTATATGTGGCAGTTGTCCATGCAAAGCTTTCCCTGTTTCAGGAGTACGATCCAGTAGATACGTTGTTAATCTCTTTGGCAGACAGTGAGTGATCAGAAAGCTAAACCGTCACTGGGCTTTGTGTTGTTAATGATGACGAAGGACTTGAATGAAACACGACGTGAACTTAGTGAACTCGTCAAAAGGAGGATCGAACTTGCGGTAAGGGTTCGTGTGTGGTTTGTTGCTGAACGATCTCTTTTGATGTCGTTGACCAGCAAAGAGCTCGGGTTGATTTTCGCTGTGCATTCACGTGGAATTGCAATATGAAGTGACATATTCATTGGATCCTAATAGCTGTATTAATAGGATAAGGGCTAATCGTTAGATGCTGATCCTAAAAAGATTTCTGCAGTTGGGGCTGTGCGAGGTGTAGCCTTCAAGGATGAGAGGGTGTCTCCGCTGCAGTTTTGTGAAAACGAATTTGAGATGCGTATACGATTAGAACGATGTATTGGACTGTGGACGTGCTTATGTGAAATTCACGCCGCAATTATCTAAACGCAGCAATATCATTCATCATCACAGTAAACTGTTTTTAGTGTCAGCAGATCTGCGTAGTGTCGTTTATGAATAATTGTGTGCTCGAGGCTTGCTGTTGATTTATTCCATCACTTACAGCCAGGGAGAGAAAGGGGTTCCCATTGACTTTCACTGTACAGCTGAGTAAATCACTTCGAGTTACTTCGTTCTCTTTTCTTTGTAGCTGTTTATGTAATGATTAACATAGACAGCTTGCCTCTCATGGAAGTAGAAAACTTGCCAAAGACATTTCTTCCGACTGATGAGCTCTTCTTTTCACTTTCGGAAGCCATCGACGTTTTTACCTTATGCTGTACTTGCTGCTGATTGAATTCCTTATTCAAATGTTTTCTTAAGGTCTCACTTTCAGGATACTTTGTGCGCTTTGGAACAACAGATCTACAATTTCGAGGGAACGTATCTTGAAGAGACTGCTGAATATGGAAACGTTGTAAAAGGTTAATAAAGCGCAGAGGAGCGATTAACGTGGAACTTCAGTTTTTGTTGAGTGACTAGATTCGTCGTCCGTTGAATTATGCCGTTTCGCTTTTTCAGGTGCTTTCAGTCCGCTATAGAACAGTGGTGATCTCACTCGCACAACTCTAAGGACCGACTTCGTAGAGAATTGTATTGTTCTCTTGTCTCCTTTCCTTGCATATGAGAATCGATTGTACTGTCATATGCGGCATAAAGAAAGGTGATGAGCAGCGATTTCAGGGTGGGACCGATTGGCAGTGGTGGCGCCACCTTCTAAAAACAGTCTGAAACTCGAGAAGAGAGGTTCAAGAAAAGCACCGCGAGACTCGGATCGAATCTTCTCGAATTCTTCGGTTACATCACCGGCTGCACTCAAGAATACGATCGCGCAGCAACAGCCATCCAGCGAGAGCATTCCAACCGCAGCAGATAGCCTGAGGCATCAGTCCCATCACAGGTCGTTGCCTGCACCCACATCTGCGTCTAAAAAGGGCAGCAAGAAGAATCGGCGAAATGATGAATAGTTTCGCGAATTTTATGTGACAGCTCGGATGTATGTGGGTTCGGATAAAGCTACAGCAAAGTTGTGCACTACTCTAGGGTGACAATCAGTGAGTGGGTTGAGCAACTCTATCGATTGTTTTCCGATGGCATATGTATGAATACGCCTCTCTGTTGGCTTCTCCTCTATTGTTGCTGTTCGCATCGAACCGTATAGCCTCAAACGAAATTCCTTTTCACTGAGACTCCTTTTCGGATATATCCTTCAGAAATATTGCATCCTGTCCCTTCCTGTGCTGATATGTATACAACCGAACAGCATATGGGAAGCGCTGAATAAAACCATCTGGCACTGTATTGCATTATTGCGTTTGATATTCTGTTACACTCATATTGCATTACTGTTTCATTTATTATCACTGTGTGAGTGTTTGAGACAAAGAGCTTGTTAGCAAATGTGTTCTGCGTCAACAAAGATTGCTGAGGGTCGTGACCCGTCGTTGTTTTACCACTCTTCTGAGGGCTTTGACTCGTTGGATTTGAAACAGTCACTCGTATATTTGTCTTCTTCATTAGAAAGGCACACATACACTATGACAATTTGACAATTTCCATTGATCAATTCATCTTTCACTCGTTCTTTCGACTTTCTACTTGGAAATTTTGTTCGTCTACCTGCCCCGTTCTTTCCTTTCGTTCTCTTAGTGATTGCTGGTTGCTCCGCTGCGTTGTATTTTTTCTTTTCTCAATGTTTTGCAATAAAGAACTTTCACGCATTATCTTTTATCACTATGGTAGAGGTGAGTGAAGTGCGTTTTGTCTCCGTTAGACCATCAGTGTCGGTGAAACTCAATAAGAAGCCTTGTAAATAAAAGGATTATGATGCATTGGCAAAAGTATATCATTATTTAAGTGCGGATAACACAATTCCACAGACGTAGCGGCGTCCATTAAAAGCACTTTTTAAGTACTTCGGGAGATTCCATAGTAAAGGATATCATCGTCGTTTTTGATTAACGAAAATGTGTTCTTGCTAAAAAGAACCATGCTAGGGAGGTGTGCGCGAAGGACTGAAACACACGCGGCCCATCTGTCCGATCGAAAAGGTGTGAGGTTGTTGGCTGAGGTGATCAAGGCATACTTGTCAGCGAGGGAGAGCACTTTAAAAAATAAGGCGATCCGGCAACACTACGGTGCAGGACTGCTGCCCATGCCAGACTAGAAGTTCGGGTCGTGCAAAGAGGGGGTCTGCATGGATGAAACCATGGGTTCCATTGTGTAACAGAGGGCACGGGTTCCGCTCTTCCATGGCGCCAAGCAACGGCCGGTCTACAGGGTCCTCTACTTGGTAACGCGACCAGCTCTCATTCCAGCCAAATACAAGCCTGGATGTGGCCACATTTCTGAACACCCCCTTCTATTTCCTGGCCTTGTGCCTCTTTCGGCACACCATATTAACCAAAAATGCACGGATGCGATCATGTCACAGGAGGGCGTTTAGTACGAGCCACCACCACCGTCCCCAACGATGGCCAACAACGAATCGTTAGCGACTCGCAACGATTTTGCCTCGATCGGAGGTCCTGGTAGACCATCGTTACCATTTCAGTCGAACCATTCTGAGTTGCAAGCAGTGGCTGATCAATGACAGGAATATCGAAGGAGGGTATGTACACATTCTGACTTACTGCAAAATGTCCGTTAATTTCCCTCCCCTCACTTGTGACTGCAAAAAGTTGCACCAACACGAGGTGAAGCAACACACCTTTGACCCATCACTCCTCCTGTGCGAAACATGCACCCGCACGCAACTCCAGTTGGCTCATTGCAGACCTCAGGTTGCTAGCTGCCTCACACTCGGATGATGCCTCACATCGTCGAACCTCACGCTGCACCATACTATCCGAAATACCCAAATGTGCCTCTGGGACCCAATGCACTGAAACTTGAAACGTGTGGTGGCTGGTAAGATCTCGTAGTAAAAAAAGCTACAAGCACACTCGAGCACAACATTTGCATCGTAATCAAAAAGACGAGCACCACCTGGCAGATGTTCTATCACTTTACAGACTGTATTCCTGTCCGTCATGTTCCAAGACTTGTTGCATCGCGTCCCGACAACGCCATTTCGTCGATATTTCCGAATGCTTCGTCTGGCGGGCATTCAATGTATCTGGCTATTGTCCCAGTATGTTATGACGAAACCACGATTTCGATGGATGCTGTTTGGTGTGTTAGCGAGATCGTCATTGGGTGGGTGCAGCAAGACGTAGCCCAGTGTCCTCTTGCTACCGCAACGAGAGTAGCTCCGTTGCTCAGTTGATGTTGTGGTTCGCATGGTAAAGTTCGCGTAAGGTTTCGGTCGAGAGGGGTCGTTGCATTAGATGTTGGTGGTATGATTTGATAGTGGTGTCGAATGAACTTACGATACTCGTTGTTTAGAGCAACAAGTTCGGCCGTAGTTTTCAAAATATGTTGTATCCGGAAGAGAGGGGGAGGGGGTATGTCATTCTTTAGTTACATCATAAAACAAACAGGTCTCATAGAAAAACGGAGTTATTTTTCTTTGCTCACCATGGTAAGGTTTGTATGTGAGGTAAGGTGTTACTGTTAGGGGCAAAGGTTATGCCATTCAAAAATCCATCAAATCGAAATGTGTTCAAAGAAACACCTTGGCGCAAAACGATGGGAAAGACGGAAGAAGTTTCTATCATAAATATTCTTCAAAGCCGTCGTATATCTGAGGTAAAGATAGGAGACCACTTCATTATGTCCAGCGTTGTTCCATATATTAAATATAATGTTTTCCATATTAAATATGTTTCCCCACCTTGGGACGTGAAATAAATAANTTTCCATATATTAAATATAATGTTTGATATAGCGCACCACACCGCGGAATACTTGCATGCTCCAACCTACAGTCTCATTACGTTCTGACCGACCGCTTCTAGGATAGTTGGGACATCGGTCATTCGCAGATGCTCTGTCTTCGTCTCGAGTGTAGATGTTTTATGCTCGTTGTTGTCTTGTTCAAATCTTGTGCTGTGTTGTTGTCAGAGCGCATTTGGTCGGTGACATAGTGCTGGAGTACGTTAAGAAATGCGGAAAGTGATGCAATAGAATAGGTGATGGCTGAAACAAGATGTGATCTCACGTCTTAAGAATTGAAATTCCACCTGATAAATCAGTTCGCGTAGAATCACTCCATCGCACACTACGAAGCGAAGGTCACAATTATGAGAAATCGTAAGTGACATTGCATTGACCCTTTTCGATGGTACAGCACAAACCTCTATACCCATCCCCAGATGTGATATTTTTTTTGAGGAACTCTCAGGCAGCGGGTGTTATATTCAGCATTGTGCAACGTATGCGAATANTTGAAGAAGTCTCAGGCAGCGGGTGTTATATTCAGCATTGTGCAACGTATGCGAGTATATCTGCTTTAGCAGCTTATATGCGCAACAGACAGCAGCACAGTGTACTGCAATGTGTGATGAATTAAAGTGATATCGGCTGCTCTGAATGGATACTGTTCAAAGAGTGAATCATCGAGGTGGAGTAATGGCGTTCACAGCTCGAAATCAACGCAGAGGTATTTCTGAGGAGGGAAGTGATCCTCNGGTGATCCTCAAGTGCGATTGGAGACGATAGTGTTGGATGTGGAAACGGAAATGTCTCGTCGATGATTTCAGAGTAATGTCACAGACGGGTTCGTCAGTGCGGTCGCAAAGAAGGTCGGCGTCGTCGCTTTCAGCATCGTCGGCTCGCTTTGACGCATTCGCTTTAGGCGTAAGTGGTGCGGACAATCGACAGCCGGTTGTCATCGAAATCGGATCTAAGCTTACGAAGTGCTTTTTACTTGTCTTGTCTTTGTATCTTCTTTATAGAACTTTTTCTTTGAAACAAACGTTAACAGAAAGCGCGGCAGGTAGCATAGATTGCGGGGCACATTGTTCGATGTGTTTTGGGGCCAATTCGAGGTTGTTGCGAGCTTATAGAGGAAGTCAAGCTGAACGATGTATTATAAGGCTCTTTTGGGTTTACCGAGTGATTGCTTGAAAATCGCCGCCTTATATTCGGCGTACTTTTAGGTCCCACTCATATACCACACGAACTACCTTCAGTAATTAAAATAATTATGTCAATACTTGAAAAGCACTTTGTCCAAAGGCACATTATCCCACTGAGAAATCACAGCCTGAGGCTGTTTACCCAGCATTCCAGGGGACGTCCCTCTGTGGAATGCGCCTTCCATGTTAACTCGTCCAGGTTGAAGAGGGAGGACTTGCGCCACTTCCGTGCCCGTTGCAGCCACTGTTCCCGTGGCGCTTTACTTTACTGCCTGCCAGAGCTTTCACTATATTGTGTTTGCAGACATAGCCACAGAGTGTAGGAATAGCATTATAAGCGTTCCGCGCATCCACAGTCTATAATTCCTTTACTAGAAGGAATGTCTTAAGATTTTTATTTCAAAAGGCATAACCTCATTCAGTGCGGCAGTGCTGTGCGGAAGGATTGCGCAGTAGCAGCGATATTGTTAGTGTTATTAGAGGTGACTGCTAATCTGTAGGTTGCAATGACTGCATCACCTTTGTTTGCGTCTCAATTTTCAGGATAGTAATGCAAAGTTTTTGCACATTTCGGAGAGCGCCTCGGGTGATGTGAAGGAGTTGGCTTGCTCAAGAGTTAGCAGTGCTTGTTTGCTATGACTGCCATAAATCCCTTCCTTCGTTTCTATGAATTTCCCTCCACACATTTTGTACTTCCGCTCCATAGCTTTCACTATTCGTACTCAAAGTAGAGTCCTGATTGTTGCACTGAATTTCACGTTTGTCGATCGTTTGAACCAGCATGACCGTGCTTATTGACTGGATCGACGACATTTGCGCTGTGAGGTTTGTTTTTCAGCAAGCTTTGAGTCCTCCTCGAAACTGTTGAGTTCTTCAAGAAGTTGTTTCAAATTCCAAGGTTTCCTATAAGATCGCTCTGGATGCCATCAAAGTGTCCTTAGCTGTATCGCAGAAAGATGTACTATCGCTTATGAAATTTTCGCACTAGTGATTATTTAAAAGGTATATTGCGCACCTTCGTTATGTGCTGNCCGCACTAGTGATTATTTAAAAGGTCAATGTAGATCAGACATATTGCGCACCTTCGTTATGTGCTGATGGCGATGCTTTCAGAGTTGGATATGCAGGAGAGTTTGTTCCACGCGCGATCGTGCGTACGGAACTCATCGATGGTTCACCAGTGCCTTGCTATCTCTTTGAACCGACAACGAATATCAGCGAGCAGTATCACACTCTCGTAAAGTTCTTAAAACAGATCTTTTTC
>JAARMF010003304.1:2380-20895 GCA_022844705.1 Toxascaris leonina
AAAATGATAAAAGTCTACTTGGAAAATTTATAAATAAAGTAAAAGAAGATTCGCAGCTATCTGAAAAAGAAAAAAATAAAATAATTGAATTAGGTTATAATGCATTAATGGAAAAAAAACAATGAAAATAACAAAATGCTACATTAAAAAATTCGGAAAATTATCTAATTTTACTTTGAAATTTAATGATGAATTAAATATTATTTGCAAAGAAAATGGATATGGCAAATCAACATTAGCGTGTTTTTTAATATCTATAATGTTTGGCTTAAATAAAGCAAAAAATAGTAATAACATAAACGAAAATGAACTTGAAAAATTTTTTCCATGAAATGAAAAAAGTGATGAATTCGGCGGATATATTGAAATTGAAAAAAACAATGGCAAAAAAATTAGAATAGAAAGATGGTTTGACAAAGAAAAACCAAAAAAAGACAAAATTAAAATATTTAATTTAAATACTAACAAACAAGAAGAAAAATTAAACGACGATATAAATATTGGAAATAAATTATTTTCAATGAATAAAATGACTTTTGAAAGATGTATATATTTTTCTCAAATAAATTTTGATGCTATTAAAAAAGAAAAAAATGAAGAAATAAACAAAACATTAAAAAAAACATTAATTTCATTAATAACAAACGAAACTGATGAAAACATTGAAAACGCAATTAAAAGTCTTCAGAACAAAAAGAAAGATTTTTTTATTACCTATCGCGGAAAAAGTGAAGAAACAAAAGTAGAAAATAAAATAAATGACAAAAAAATAGAATTAGAAAAAATTGAAAACAATATAAATGAAAAATCAAAAATAATTTTTGAAAATGATGAATTAAGAAATAGGAAAAAAGAATACGAAAAAATAATTGAAAATCAAAAAGAAAATAATAGACACATAAAAGAAATAAAAGAAAAATTAAAAGAAATTGACACTTTTTTTAATTATCAAAAAGTTCAAATTAATGAAATTAATAACTTAAAAGAATATTTATCGAAAAAAGAAGAATTTGAAAAAAAAATTAATGAAATAAATCAAAAAACTACTTATATAGAATACAAGTTAAACAATAAAACAATCATTGATAAATATCAAAGCTGAAATAACGATTTACAAAATATTAATAAAGAATGAAAACAAAACTATAAAAAAAAATGATTAAACATAATCTGTATAATATTTATCTGATTAATTTTTCCTTTGTTCATTTATATTAAAAACAAAAAAAATAATATAAAAATTAAAAACAAAATTAAATTATTTGGAGAAACATTACAAAATTACGGGTATAAAAAATTATCATACAACCATGTAAAAAAGCAATATTCTATTGATCCAAAAGTAATAAATGATATTAACGATCACCGATTAGCAATTGACGAAATTAAAAAATACGAAAAAGAAAAAAACAAAATAGAAAATTCAATTAATGATTTAAAAAATAAAATTCAAAATTTAACAAATTTAATAAATTCCATGAAATGAGAAACTGATAAAAATGATTACGACATTTTTGAAAAAATAGGAATAATTAAAAATACAAAAGAAAAAGAAAAAAAATTACTAGATAAAATGAAAACAATGCAACTGAATAGTCTAGAAAATAATTCAAATGAAAATGAATTGCAAAAAATAATGAACAAAATTATAAAAAACAATAACAAAATTGAAGAATTAAATAATGAAATTGATAAAAAAACAATAATTGAAACTGAAATTAATGAACTTGAGAAACAAAATTCTTACAATAGAGAAGAAATAAACTTAATAGAAAAAACCATTAAATTTCTAGAAAAAACAAAAGAAGAAATGACAAAAAAATACTTACCAAAATTAGAAAAATCGTTCGAAAATTATATTAATGAATTTAACATAGAAGATAAAAAAATAAAAAATTCATATTACATTATTGATGAAGATTTTTCAATTGAACTTGAACAAAACGGCAAAAGAAAAAATATTAACTATTTTAGTAAAGGTTATCAAGATTTATTTAATATTTGTTTAAAATTTGCATTAATTGATACATTATTTGAGAAAGAAGAAAAACCATTTGTAATCTTTGATGATCCATTTATCAATCTAGACAATAAAAATCTGGAAAATGCAAAAAAATTAATTAAAAATTTTTCAAAAAAATTTCAAATAATTTATTTAACCTGCCATGATAGCAGAGAAATTAGAATTTAAGTTTTTTCTGAATCAAAATATATTTAACTAATTCTGGTATAACATCTGCTAAAACAAATTGAGCGTCTTTGCTTTTTTCTTTGTTATTAAATATTGAATTAATAATTTTCACAGAAGAACATATTATATTATTTTTATTACAAACCTGAGTAATTGCAAAAAGTTCATAGTCAAAACCCATTGCTTGTGAATAATAATTTTTAATAATTTCGCTTGATATATTTTCGCAAGCAAATCTATCAATAGTTAAAATTTTCCTAACAAAATATTCATTTTTTTGATTATCAAGTAAATTACAGCATTTGCTAGTCATATTATTTTCTAACGAAAATAATTCTGGCTTATTTACAGATCTAGTGTAATATTCCACATCTTTTACTACGACTATTTTATTAAGTAATCTTGTATCGTCATGCAAACTAGTAATAAAACCTACATTTAAAACATGAGTAATGTCATATAAACATATTAATTTTGTTAAAACGCTTGAAGCATTAATTAAACCTGAATTTGTGTAAACAAAATATACCGAAAAATCAAGCATTTTATATATTCTTATTTCAATATTAAAAATTTTTTGAAATAAACTTTTACCTAATTTTTTAATAACCTGTGTGCCTTCATTTTCGTTTGCAAACAAAATAGCTAATGTCATATCAATTATTTATATTTATTCACTGATTCAATTATTTTAATTTTTACATAATTATTTAAAGAAAAAAACGCTTGGTTTATATTTTTTAAACAAAGATCGTGCAAATTCTTATATTCTTTTCTTATTCATGATTCATTTTTTCGATACGGTTCTAATTTATCAGCACAATATATCACTTTATCCATAATAGAAGGACTATGATTGTTCAAAAAAGGTTCTGTATGATAATAAATAGCATTAAGAATGTTATCATTATTAAAACAAAATTTTTTTCTCAAAACAACGCTAGCAACTGGACCATGCAAGGTTTTTATGCTAGCATAATTCTTAATATTATTTTTTTTTGCTATTTTTAATAATGTATCATCAGAATATTCCTTGGCAAAATCATGATACAAACCCGCAATGTAAGCATCATGAATTTGCTGGTTACTTAACTTGTTTTTTATAGCTATTTTTTTGGCAAAATTTGCCGTCCTAAAACAATGATTAAATCTTATTCTTGACATATTTTGTGTTCTTAAAACAAAAAACTCAGGATTACTGTTTATATAATCCATTACTTCCTTACTCAAACCAGAATTAACACTGTATAATGAATAATTAATATTTGATGAACTATTATTCCTAAATTTTATATTTAATATTCTCATGTTATATTCACTAACATTTTTAATCTCATCTAATGAATAATTTTTACGTGGAGCCACTATAATTTCAGCATCTTTACTAATTTGCTTTGCATTTTTTCATTTATGAAAATTAATTGCATTATCTGCTCCTATTAATAAATACAACTTACATTTACTAAATTTTTTTCTAAAAAAACTAATTGTTTCATATGTATATGAAATTGTTTTCCGTTTTAATTCATAATTGGAAATATTTACATTTTTTAAATTTTTAATTGCTATTTTAATGATCTGTAGACGACTTTTTTTACTAACAGAGTTATTTTTAGTTTTGAATGGAGAACAATAAGTCGGTACTATATATGTCTTATTAATGTTACAAATTTTAATAGCATTTTTTAATATATACAAATGTGCAGAATGAAATGGATTAAAACTTCCACCATAAATTAAAATTCGTTTTTGATCATTAAAAATTTTCATATATTTTACTTAAACATCTTATTATAAACAAAAAGTCATATGTTACAGAATAACATATGACTATTTAATTGCGTCGCATTACCTATTCTCACATCAATAAAGATGATACCTTCGGCGTTAACGTGCTTAACTGCTGGGTTCGGAATGGGACCAGGTGTTTCCACGCAACTATCTACACGACACAAAAAAAGATATTCTCTAACAACTAAATAATTATAATCTCTATCTAGAAAAAAATTCAAATGAAAAACAAAAACTAAAACAAAAAGATAAATAAGCTCACTCGTGTGATTAGGATCAATCAGCTTAACATGTCGCCATGCTTACACACCTGACCTATATACCTCATCATCTTTGAGGACACTTAGCCTGTATTGCTACAGACGGGAAGATTAGTTTTGAAGTCAGTTTCACACTTAGATGCTTTCAGCGTTTATCTGATCGATACGTTGCTACTCAGCGGTGCCTCTGGCGAGACAACTGATGCACAAGAGGTATCTTCACTCCGGTCCTCTCGTACTAGGAGCAAATCTTCTCAATCTTCCAACAGCCACAATAGATAGGGACCAACCTGTCTCACGACGGTTTGAACCCAACTCACGTATCTCTTTAATCGGCGAACAGCCGAACCCTTCGAACCTGCTCCAGCTCGAGGATGAGATGAGTCGACATCGAGGTGCCAAACACTACCGTCGATATGAACTCTTGGGTAGTATCAGCCTGTTATCCCCAGAGTAGCTTTTATCCGTTGAGCGATGGCCATTCCATTCTGAACCACCGGATCACTATGACCTAGTTTCCTACCTGCTCGAGTTGTTGCTCTCGCAGTCAAGCACCCTTATACCATTACGCTCAAAACACGATTTCCAACCGTGCTGAGGGTACCATTGCGCGCCTCCGTTACATTTTGGGAGGCGACCGCCCCAGTCAAACTGCCCACCAAACACTGTCCACCTACCAGATAATGGTAGCATGTTAGAAACCAAAGCAACAAAGGGTAGTATTCCACCGTTGACTCCACAACTCCTAGCGAAATTGCTTCATAGTCTCCTACCTATTCTCTACAACATTGCTTTTATCTCAATGCTAAGTTACAGTAAAGCTTCATGGGGTCTTTCCGTCCCGTTGCGGCTAGCGGGTGTCTTCACCCGCACCAGGATTTCACCGAGATGATAGTCGAGACAGTCAAGAGATGGTTACACCATTCAAGCGGGACGGAATTTACCCGACAAGGAATTTCGCTACCTTAGGACCGTTATAGTTACGGCCGCCGTTCACTGGGGCTTAAGTCAGCAACTTCGAGTTACCCCTAATCGCCTTCCTTAACCTTCCAGCACTGGGCAGGTGTCACCGCCTATACTTCAGATTACTCTTTAGCAGACAGCTGTGTTTTAGTTAAACAGTCCCCCCTCGCTCTTTACTGTGGCTCACATTGCTATGAGCATCCCTTCTTGCGAACTTACGGGATGATTTTGCAGAGTTCCTTAACTATCATTAACTCGCTAACCTTAGGATCTTCTCCTTGACTACGTGTGTTCGTTCTCGGTACGGTTGCTAAAATAATTAACCAGGTACGAAGCTTTTCTTGGAAGTATGATATAAATGACTTCGCTACTTGCTCGCGCTTTCACTCGTATTCGTGCATCAATTTTTACTATGGATATTTTCTTCCCCATAAATCTTTGCAACTTAACCGCCAATCCAATAAGACGGTCATTTTAACCTTCTCCGTCACTCCTCCTGTTACTTTAGTCAGCACAAGAATATTAACTTGTTTTCCATCGCCTACAGCTATCGCTCTCGGCTTAGGGACCGGCTAACCCTGGAAGGACGACCCTGGTCCAGGAAACCTTAGTCAATCGGTTTGAAGGATTCTCACCTTCATGCGTTACTTACACCGGCATTCTCACTTGCTAACAGTCCAGTGATCCTCACGATTCACCTTCAACCCAGTTAGCAACGCTCGTCTACCACATTAGTTTTTACACTAATATCCGTAAATTCGGTAATTTGCTTAGCCCCGTTACATCTTCGGCGCAAAAAGACTCGACAAGTGAGCTGTTACGCACTCTTTAAACGATGGCTGCTTCTGAGCCAACATCCTTGCTGTTTTAGTCTTTTCACATCCTTCTCCACTTAGCAAATTTTAGGGACCTTATTTAACGATCTGGGCTCTTCCCCTTTTGACCATGAAGCTTATCCCCCGCGGTCTGACTGCTGGAATAAAAACATTGACATTCAGAGTTTAATTGTAATCAATACGCCAAGGCGGCGCCATCATACATTCAGTAGCTTTACCTTCAATGTTTCATAATCCAACGCTAGTCCTAAAACTATTTCGACGAGAACCAGCTATCACGAGTTTCGATTGGAATTTCACCGCTAATCACAGGTCATCCGCCAACGTTTCAACGGGGGTCGGTTCGGTCCTCCAACAGATGTTACTCTGTATTCAACCTGCCCATGACTAGATCAACTCGTTTCGGGTCTATCCTGACAGACAAATAAACGCCCTATTAAGACTCGGTTTCCCTACGGCTCCATCACTATCGACTTAACCTGCCTGCCAGCATAACTCGCCGGCTCATACTTCAAAACGCACGCCATCACGCATTAACGCGCTCTGACTCGTTGTAGGCATATGGTTTCAGAATCTATTTCACTCCCATTCCTGGGTTCTTTTCACCTTTCCCTCACGGTACTATACGCTATCGGTCACTGAATAGTATTTAGGTTTTCCCCATGGTCGGGGATAATTCCAACAAAATTCCACGTGTTTCGTTGTACTCAGGGAACCTGCTAGGTATATAAACGATTTCGTATACGAGACTATCACTCTCTATGGTAATGCTTTCCAACATTTTCTACTATCATTTATAAGTCCACATTGCAGCCCTATAACCCCAGTATTGCTACTGGTTTGACCTCTTCCGCTTTCGCTCGCCACTACTTACAGAATCACTTTGTTTTCTTTTCCTGTTGCTACTGAGATGTTTCACTTCGCAACGTATCGCCACATTAATCTATAGATTCAATTAATGTTAATCATTCTTCAAATGATTGGGTTGCCCCATTCGGAAATCTACGGATCATAGACCCTAACCATCTCCCCGTAGCTTATCGCAAGTTTGTACGTCCTTCATCGCCTTTCAGTGCCAAGGCATCCACCATAAGCCCTTAAGTAACTTATTTTGATCCTCTTGTTTATTTTTATCATTTTTCTCAAATGAAATCAACTTATGTACGACAAAACAAAACTCTGTCGTACAGACTAGAAAGATTATATGTTATTCAGTTGTCAAAGAACACCTAATGTGAGGGACCAATGCACTATAATTACAACATAGTGCTTAAGAGAAAAACTATAAAAGATTCACTTTAGGAAATGTTCCCTCAAAACTGAATAAAATCTGACCACAATGTAAAAAATAATTAATATTTGGGTTTATTTCTACATTTTGGATTTTAAAAATGTACACTATAAACTTTATAGCAATGTAAAACTTAAATTAGTTTGCAACTAAATGCAATAAATTACATTCCATAGAAAGGAGGTGATCCACCCCCACGTTCTCGTAGGGGTACCTTGTTACGACTTAACTCCAGTTACCGGTCCTACCCTAGACGAGCGCCTCTTTACAGTTAGCAACTCGGTTTCAAATATTACCAGCTTCCATAGCTTGACGGGCGGTGTGTACAAGACCCGAGAACGTATTCACCGCGCCATAGCTGATACGCGATTACTAGTGATTCCGACTTCATGAGGACGAATTGCAGCCCTCAATCCGAACTGAGATCGGCTTTTCAGATTAGCTCAACTTTGCAGTTTGGCAACTGTTTGTACCGACCATTGTAGCACGTTTGCAGCCCACGACATAAGGGGCATGATGATTTGACGTCATCCCCACCTTCCTCCAACTTGCGCTGGCAGTCTTACTAGACAAAATAACTAATAACAAGGGTTGCGCTCGTTGCGGGACTTAACCCAACATCTCACGACACGAGCTGACGACAACCATGCACCACCTGTCACTCGGTTAACCTCTACTATATTTCTATAGCTTCGCCAAGGATGTCAAATCGTGGTAAGGTTTTTCGTGTACCGTCGAATTAAGCAACATGCTCCACCACTTGTGCGGGTCCCCGTCAATTCCGTTTGAGTTTCATACTTGCGTATGTACTACCCAGGCAGAGTATTTAATGTGTTAACGTCAACACTGAAATTATTAAAATCCCAACGTCTAATACTCATCGTTTACGGTGTGGACTACTAGGGTATCTAATCCTATTTGCTCCCCACACTTTCGAGCCTAAGCGTCAGTAATGGCCTAAGTTCCCGCCTTCGCACCTGGTGTTCTTCCATATATCTACGCATTTCACCGCTCCACATGGAGTTCCAGAACTCTCTACCACACTCTAGCTAAACAGTTTCCAATGCATACTTATAGTTAAGCTATAGTCTTTAACACCAGACTTGTTTAACCGCCTGCGCTCGTTTTACGCCCAGTAAATCCGGATAACGCTTGCAACCTATGTATTACCGCGACTGCTGGCACATAGTTAGTCGTTACTTATTCAAATGGTACCGTCAAACACTGATTATTTCCACTCAGTGCATTTCTTTCCATATAAAAGAACTTTACAATCCAAAACGGACATTCATCGTTCACGCGGCATTGCTCCATCAGGCTTTCGCCCATTGTGAAAAATTCCTTACTGCTGCCTCCCGTAGGAGTAGGGGCCGTGTCTCAGTCCCCTTGTGGCTATTCTACCTCTCAGCATAGCTACATGTCATTGCCTTGGTGGGCCGTTACCTCACCAACAAGCTGATATGCCGCACCCCTATCTAACAGCGAACCATTCGGTCCTTTCTTGACACCTTCATGCGAAAATGTCAACTTATGCGGTATTAGCCAATCTTTCGACTGGTTATCCCCCACTAAAAGGTAAGTTGGATACGTGTTACTCACCCGTTCGCCTCTAGGTATTGCTACCCCGATCGACTTGCATGTATTAGGCATGCCGCCAGCGTTAATCCTGAGCCAGGATCAAACTCTTAGAAAATGACAGATTTTATTCAGTTTTCAAAGAACATTAACTTAAAAAAGTAAATACAAAAACATGCTATGTGCATAAATATACCAAAAAAATTTACACACGGACATAATTATATACAAAGTATCATATTTTGTCAACAAAAAAATTTAATTTGGAACATTTTTTTTCAATAAAATTAAACGACAATATTTTTTCTTATTGAAGTTATTAAAATAAATAAATTTTTAAAGTTATTTAAAAACTTATTTTTTCTAATTTTTAATTGTATGTTTGATATCAATTGCAATTGATAAGTAATAACTTGAAAATTCTTTTCATATTTAAAATTGTCGTTTGTTTTATATTCAAATACAAATCTAAAATCGGTAGTATATCATTCGTAAATAGTAAATAAGAATAAATCAACATACACTGAATTAAAAAAATTAATTAACTCAATATCAATATTATTTTTTGAAAAACTTGATAAAGCAAATTGTAAAAAATAATCTTTAAATTCAGCGAATTTTATTTTTAATTCTTCGGGCGACAAGATTACCTTATTTGAAATATCATCATTAATTATTTTTTTCAGTTCTTGCGAAAATTTAAAATATTTTTGAAAAAAAATGTCATCAACAAAAAATGAAACAAAAATGCGTTTAAATTTGTTAATTTTGAATTTATTATTTTCATATAAAATAAAGAAACTAATATACCAAAATACAACAAAATAACCGGATAACAAAAAATTATTACGATTTAACTTATGCAATTTAGCAATTTTTATTTCACTATTAAAATTACTATTTTTTATTTCTTTGTAAGTAAAGTTCAAAAGAGAAAAATAACTTTTTCTAAATAATTTAACACATTTTATTTCTTTATTACTTATTAGTTTCATTATTAATTTTTTTTCCAGAAGAAAAACTAGTTTTTTTTCAAATTTTTTCAATTTCTTCTTTAAACAAATTTAAAATACCTTCAACAGAATTATAATTCATTCTATTTGGTCCAACAATTGCTAATTGCCTACGACTATGTCCTAACATGACAGGTATAGAAGCAATAGTGATATTCTTACCATCAGCGGTTAATTCATCTCCAGAAATAAAACTCGTTTTGCCAGTTTTAGCTAAGACTTGTCCTATGTGGTTTCAAATAGACTTTTTTTCCAACATTTCTAATAATGATGACAATTTTTTTATATCCTTAAATTCAGGTTGAGAAATAATACTTTTTGTTCCATGAATTGATAAAGAAGAAAACGATTCACTTGCTTTAAAAATTTTAGCAACAAATTCTTGCATTACATATTCATATTGCTTAACTCTTTGTTTAACAATAAAAGAAATACTATCGATTTTTTTTGACAATTGATTCATAGGAGTATTAAGTAAACGATCATTAAAGACTCGAATACACACAGATACATCATCAAATTGCTCATCGGATCCAAAAACCAATTCATGTTTTATAACATTAGTTAAAGAAGTAACAATTATAATTAATGCATTATGATCATCGATTTTTATTAAATCAATTCGTTTTAATATCTCCTCTTCTCCACAAGAAGCTACAACAGTAGGAAGATTAGTTATTTCGTTGATCAATTTTGCAGATTTATCAATCACCATATCAATTGATAAATTTCTCTGATACATAATTTTCAAAAGACGTTCTCTAATTGATTGATCAATAGATGGACGCATTAATTTTTCTCTATAATAGGCAAACCCAACTGCTGAAGGAATTCTACCAGAAGAAATATGAGTTTTTTCTAACAAACCGCTTTTTTCCAAAACAGACATGTCATTCCGAATAGTCGCACTGGAAAAATTTTTGAAATATTTCTCTATCAAAATTTTACTTCCGACAGGAGAAGCTGTTTCAATATGTTCTTCAACTATTGCTGACAAAATAGCTTCTTGTCTTTTTGTTAATTTCAAATTATTTAAACTCATAATAATAACAATTTTGTGCTATTAATTAATAAATAACTAAAATATGCATTTTAACTTATCAAACTATTTAATAAAAAAATTTTAAGCGTTAAATTTAAAATTACTTTTTATGAAAAAAACAATATCGCTAACGTTTTGTAAATTGAGGACTTCTGCGAGCACCATATTTACCAAACTTTTTACGTTCCTTAACTCGAGCATCACGAGTCAATAATTTCAACTCTCTTAAAGTTTTTTTAAAATCTGGATTCAGTTTTAGTAAAGCACGAGCTATAGCTAAACGAATAGCTCCTGCTTGACCAGTAAAACCACCACCGTTAACAACAACATTAATGTCATAACTTTGGCGCGTATTAGTCACAACTAAAGGTTGCTCCATATCTTGAATTACTAAAGAATTTGGAAAATAATTATGAGAATCTCTATTATTAACAACTATTTTTCCATTACCTGACATCAATTTAACGATAGCAGTTGATTTTTTTCTACGTCCTAAACTTTTAGCAATGATTTCCATAATATCAACAATTATTCCATATCTTTAATTACATATTTAATAGGTTTTTGTGCCGAATGATCCTTACCTTCATTCTTATAAACAAACAATTTTCGAATTATTTTGCGGTTTAATTTGTTTTTTGGTAACATTCCTTTAACCGCACTAAAAACCAATTTATCAGAATAAGATTTAATCATTTCCTTACCCGAACGCCTCTTAATTCCACCAATGTATCCACTATGACGATATCAATATTCTTTATCTTGCTTTTTTTCAGACAAAACAATCTTATCTGTATTTGTCACAATGACGTAATCACCACAATCTACATTAGGAGTAAAAGTCGGTTTGTTTTTTCCTCTCAACAAATTAGCGACATCAACAGCAAGATTGCCAAGAATTACTCCTGTAGCATCAATTTGATATCATTTTCTAGATTTAACAGCGTCTTCAAAACGCATCATTGTAGTTTTTTGCATTTTTAATAAATTGTTATCAACTTTCTCTCAAAATACAGAACATATTATAACATACACAAATTAAAAATAAACATAATATTACTACTTATTTTTTCCATTACTTACAATTACAGAGGCGTGCCGAATAACTTTGTCATTCATGATATAACCTTTTTTAGGTATAGAAACAACACAATTAATGGGAAATTCACTTGCAACAGAATCTATAGAAGTCATTTTTGCTTCATCAAAATTTTCGCCCGGATTTATCGGTATAACTTTAACACCAACCGATTCCATTCAATTAGTCAACATCTTATTTATCATTTTAAAACCGCTAACATAATTAGCTACTACTTCATTTTTAATTTCACAATTAAGAGCAAATTCAAATTGATCATTTATGTTTAATAATTCAATCATTTCTTTTTCAAGAACTTTTTTCTTAAACTCAGCAAGTTCTTGTTTTTGATTATCACTAATTTCTTTAATTTTCAATTCAATTTTTTTTTGCGCCTCATCTTGTAATTTTTCTAATTTATTTTTAAATTGAACTTGAGAAGCAGCTGCATTTTTTTCTGATTCATTAAATTTAACTGTTAAGAAATCAACTCTTTTTGACAAATTAGTAACATCGTTATTTATTAAATCAATAAACTCATTAATCTTTTTTTCAACACTCTTGATTGTTGAATTACTATTTTTTAAAATGAATTCTCTTAACTCTTTTAATCTTGGCTTATCTACAATTTGCGATGTTCCAATTGACTGAGTAGGAATATTTGTAGATACATTTTGAGTGGTTCTAACTTGTTGAGTTTCTACATTTTTTGTTGCATGAGGAAAAGCAGATGCGGCATGATTTACAGGTTTAGTTGGAGTACCTGGTTTAGTTTGCGATAAATTACCATTAGAATGAATTTGATTTGTTGCTTGTTGATTATTTTTTAAATTCTGATTATTACTCATGATCTTAATACACCTTTTTATTCTTGTAAATCTTATAATTTAACTACAAATTAATTATATAAATATTAAACAATAAATTCAAATTTAAAAATGTTTACTTTTTCTTAGATTTTACAGACGACTTTTTCTTATTACTCTTATGAGTAGTATTTCTATGCTCAGACTTCATTTTCACGTGACTTTCTTCTTTATTATCCTTATTTTTAAATTTCTCAATATATGACAATTCAGCTATAACTCCAGAATTATATGTATCAATCATAGGTTTAGACATTTCTAACAATTCTTTTAAAGTTGTTTTTTTAAAATCCATCTTATTAAAAGAAACAAATTCAATTTTTGGGAAAATAATAGTTACTAAAAGTCTACCAGCAGGAACTTTCTCTTTTGTCTCTACATCAATATGCTCTGGTAATCCCATTTCATCTATTACGATAACATCGTTCTCTTGAGTACCGGCATCAATATCTACTTTCTTTAACCCTTCAAGAGTAGGTACTTTCACAACTCCACCTAAGTAACTAACAATCGGCGGAATCATAGCAACTGTCTCAATATCACCGTTTGGTAAAGCGTTAAAATATTGACTTCTAATCGTTTCAAAAATAATATGTAAATCTCCACACTCTTTACTTACTGTATTAACGTCTCCAAATCCTCGATAAATAAGATCGTGAGAACTTTGCGAAAAAATTGGAATTTCCGCTTGTAATTTAACTGTTTCGACTAGTACTCCTTTTCCGTAGCACTTTAAACAAGCGTAGTTGGAAATATTTTTACTTTCACAATCGGAACATATAATTCTACGTTGGTAAATAATTTTTTTAAAAATATTTTTTGAAAAAGCAAAAATTTGAGGAATCTTTATTTTTATATAAATATCCAAGTTTTCATTTAAATCACCATCACCAATTTGTTTGGTCTTTTCAATCTTAGTAGAAATTGACTGATCTTGTAATTTTTCTTTACTTAACTCAGCAAACAAATTATCATAATAATCACGAATTTGCTGAGTAACAACCTGTTTTGTTAAATGTTTATTATTGTTTTCTTCAAACATTTCCATTGCTAAAACATTCGTAGATTGATTTTCTTTTGAAATTGAGTAATTTTTAGTTACGTTTTCAATATTCTTACGAGCAAAAAAATCTCCCATTTCTAAATCTAAATCTCTAGAATAAAACTCATTCATTTTATTGAAATCTTTTTCTTCAGAAATCTTTTTCATTTCAGCCAATATTTGTTTATTCTTTTGTGCTTGTTCATTTAAGTGTTCAATAATTTTGTCGAAATCAAAATTTGGAAGAGATTTCTCATGTTGAGAAATTATTTTTTCTTCAAATTTAGCATCATCAGGTACATTATCAGATTCTTCAACATCTTTAGTACTCTTATCACTATCAGAAATAACTTTTGTTGAATTATCTAAATCTACACCTGTTACAGACGAATTTACTTCAGATAATACAGATTCAATAGGTTTATTATTAAATTCAGATTCAGAAATTGAAACATTATCACTTACATTATCAATTGACATTTCAGAAGCTGCTCTATTATCAGACTGCGAAATATTCAAATTAATATTTTCTACTGGAGAAATATTAGTATTTTTTTCAACAGAAGCAACGGTGTAATCAATGCCTGTAGTATAATTTTCATTTGTTTCAGTTTTGGAATTAGAATTTGAAGAAATAAATGAACTCCAAGAATTGTTACTGTTAGAATATGAACTGCTAGACTGAGTAGCTGTTGATTCAAAAGAAAATGATTTAGATTTTACTGGTTCAGGTGTAGGTATAGGTTCAGGTGTAGGAATAGGTTCAGCAGGCATAGATGTAGGTGTGGGTTCAGGTGTAGGTTCTTTATAAACATCAAATGACTGATATCCTGCGGTTGATGAATTTGATGAGTAACTATCCTGATAATTATAACCATTACTTTGATTATCATAATTTGAATAATGGTTAGAGTAAGAATTATCACTAAAATTAGATTCGTTTTGTGAATAATCATAACTTGGGGTTGAATCAAAAACAATATTTTGATTATCTAAATTTCCCACATTAGAATAATCATAAGACGGAGTTTCATTTACATTATTGTCATTTTTACTGGCATTGAAAACTGAATCACTTTGTGCAGGTGGTGGGGTAAAATCTATACTTACATCTCCTAAATCCATATCAGAAGGTCGAGATTCGTCTTCTGACGAAGATTTCTTCGCTTTTTGTTTTTTGATTTCGTCCTTTTTCTTTTTTTGTTCTTCTTTTTGTTTCTTCTTTGCTTCTTTTTTTTCTAATTTTTTTGCTTTTCTTTTTTCTTTTTCTTCGTTTAAAAAATCTTCTTCAGAAAGATTTGCTATATCCATAAACTCATTAAAGTCATCGTCGGAAAATTCAAAAAAAACTTCTTTATCTAAACCGTCAGCACCATACTTATCATACTTTTCCCTAAGAGTAGGGTCTTTTAAAACATGATAAGCATCATTTATTGTTTTAAATTTAGCTTGGGCTTCAGGATCAGGATTGGTATCAGGGTGATATTTACGCGCCAACTTATAATAGGCACGTTTAATCTGACCCTCATCCGCATCTCTGTTCACACCTAATAATTCATAATAATCTACACCACTACTAGCCATTCAAAAGACTCCAAAATAATTTTTAAAAATATCTTGATTTATATATAAAAAGCAAATTTATTATACTATAAAAAACGCATAAATAAATATCAACGTTTTTTAAATTTGAAAAGACATTTATAAATGCATTAAAAAACCAAAAAACCACTTTACAGTTACATGTTTTTAACTTGAAATTATAAATTTCATTTAATTGATTACAGCGCCTGCATGATTTAAATCAAAATCTGAAATAAAAAGATTTTCTTTTGAAATATCATTATTTTTAAACATAGATTTTAATCATTGTTCTTTTAGCGGAATGACTCCGTAATATCGCTTTATTTTATTAGCTAATTCATCTGTAACTATTCAATAAATAAAATCTTTAACATATTTTAAATGTTCATTATTATTTGAATTTAATGAAAAAATAGAATTATATTGTCTAAATCATTTGTATCCCTCGCCAATATTTTTTAAAGGATTGTTTGTATCTTTTTTATCAATTAAATCAATGCCATTATATTTAGCGACTTCACAACCATTTTTTTTAAATATATCTATATTTTTATAAACATAACCTGCACTTAAATAAATAACACCACGTTCATTAGATTCAGATTTACTGTCATTAATAAAATAAGATCATGCTTGTGAATTTGGTTCAGCAGTAGTTTTAACATTTTTTCCATACGGTTTCTTACCTAAAAGAATTTCTTTTGTTTCTAAATCTAATTTATCTAAATTAAATCCACTACTATTTAAAAATGCTTCTGCAGTACCTGACAAAGCTGCTGCACCGGTTCTTGCATACGGCATAATTACATCATCAGAAGGAATACCAAATTTTCTATAAGTAACTTTTTTTGTACCAGCAAAAGCCTGAAATAAATCTAAAATATTATTTTGTTCAATATTAAAAATTTCATTGTTGTCATTAGAACTCTTTTTATATACGATAGCTATCCCGTCAATTCCAATCGTAACAGTTTTTATTTTTTTTTCGGTTCATACGGGTTTATTATTTTCATAAATTTCATTTAATTCTTTAGATACATTACCTATATCTTTTTTATTTTTTAGCACTGAATTTATTCCAGATGCAGAACCACCAGATTGAACAGATAAATCAGCATTCGGATATTTCTTAGCAAATGCTGAAAACAAAGGAAACATAGACGAAGAACCTGATATGTTTATTATATCAGCAGCCATACCACAACTTAATAATAAAAAAGGCAAAGTAATAAAAAACGTTAATATTAAAAAAAATAATTTAATAAAAAACAAAAAATGTTTTTTTTTAGGTAACATAAATTAAAAATAATTATTCTATTACTTTTTGATCTTTTAAAAATTTCAAAATTTCAACACACGCAGTTTCTTCGTCATCACCCTCAATCTTAATTCTAATTTCAAAACCATGACGAATAGCCAATGCCATCAAACTTATTAATGACTTAGCATTACCACTTTTTTCTTCAAAAAAAACAGTTATGTTTGATACAAATTTACTTGCAACATTAACCAACAAACTTGCAGGTCTTGCGTGTAATCCTACTGGATCAATAACTTTAGCAACTATTTCTTTCATTTTTTTCTCTCAACTTAATTAATTTTTGCGTAGAACTCATTCGGTAAGATTATATAAAAATTAGTAATATTTTGAATATTTTAAACAACAACGCATTTTTTATATTAAATTAGGCAACTATAAATTACAATTTTAAAAACTAAATTGATTGTTTACGATTACTATTTTGAAAAATTTTTGTAAATGAAGTAGCAACTAATAACACAAATGTTAATTCAAGTCTACCAATAAACATTGCAATACAATCAATAATAACAACTAATGGGTGTGAATCAATGCCATTTGTTAGTCCCATTCCAGTATTTGAAAAACAATCAATTAAATTAAGAAAAGACTTATCCAAACTCATTACTCCACTTGTTGTAAAAATCAAAACACCGACTAACATAAATATTAGATAAATAGACAAATAATAATTTATTTCCCTTATGTTATCTAAAAAAACTTTTCCAGAAGGAGTTTTATAACAACGAAGTTTAATTAATGATGATTTAAAAAAAATTTTTTTACTAGCACGAAAAATTTCTTTAATTCATAAAGCTACTCTATAAGTTTTTAATCCACCAGAAGTAGAATTACTATTATTACCTATAATCATAAACAATAAAATTAGAAAAAGAAAACTAGGGACTCCGGTAGTAGAATTAGAACCCAATGCATATCCAGTGGTAGTAATAGCTGAAATAACATTAAAATAAATTTGACCAATGTTATTTGCATAATTACCATTCATCTGACAAGCATATATAAGTACAAAAATAAATCCAAATATTAAAAAAGCAATTGCTCATATTATTTCAGTTAAACTAAAAAATTTTTTAAATTTTCCCGAAAATAAAATAACTTGAGCAGAAAAATTTATCGTTCCCACTATCATTATTACACTGGTTATGATATTGATAGAAGTACTGTTAAAAAAAGCTATACCTTCTTTGTGTGAAGAAAATCCACCAGAAGAAATAGCTGACATACTATGAATAATAGCATCAAAAAAATCCATTCCAGCAATAACATATGCAATAGTTCCAAGAATAAGATAACTTAAATAAACTAGAAAAATAATAGTTACAGTTTTTTTAACACTAGAAAAAATTTTTAAACTATGGCCTTCACTAATAAATAAAGAGGAACTATTTTTTGTAGAAATAAATAAAATACCTATAAAGATTATTCCTAAACCACCAAGAAATTGCATTCACGATCTTCAAAAAACTAATGTATAAAGGCCATCTTGTTTTTCAAAATCAAAAAAAGTTATTCCCGTCGTTGTTCAAGCACTTGTTGCTTCTCGCAAACTTTTTAAGTAATTAAGATTATTGTACACAGAAAACGGAATTGTACTCAATAATATTAAAGTTAATCAAATAACAAAAACTAATATATATCCATTACTTGATGATAAAAAAA
>JAARMF010003305.1:378-12990 GCA_022844705.1 Toxascaris leonina
TTTGCGTGATTTACGAGTCACGATTCCATAACATGTTTGACCAATCCCAACTACGAAAAATGTGATTCCTTCACAACATCGAGGTAAGCATTGCACGAAACAGAATGAGAAAAATGAAACAAAGGGAGGGCAAAGCAAGAGTACGGAATTTGAAACGCTCACATTTGGGTCTTATCGCTGATAGAAATGTATCGCCAGGAGCATAACGGAGAAGGAAGAAGAAGGAAAAATGGAAAAGTAATGGATAAGAGGAAGACGTGATGAAGTAGACCGAGAACCACGCGATAGAAAGATGGACGATAAAGGGGGACAAACATAAGGTGATGGAGGATGAGCAGAGAAATTTGGAAAGTGGAGTACCGAAGTATGGACCAAGTGCATATTTACAGCAAGAACGCTTAATGGCATTATCGAATTATGCACTATATAAGCGTTGATATAAATGAGAGGGAAGAAAGTAAACTTGATAAAGAAGATTCACGGTAATACTTTATGCGTTACTTCAACAAGATAGGATAGAACGATTCAAATGTAAGCTTAAGAGAAAAAAGAATAAGGTGAAACAGGATAATTCACAGGTAATTAAATGGCTAAATAAAATTTAATGGCTCATACTTGAGCACTTTAAAGATATGATACCTCCGTAGTTTACTTCCAAAGTTCAGCCGATTGCTCTGGGCGGTGGAGTAACAGAGCGCAATAACCATATACAATTCTTGAAAAAAAAAAGAATATGGTATCTAATACAGCGTGAACCAGAAATCTCGACTCACCACATCAATCATTGATGATTTTCTCATCAAGGCATTTGATGTGATTCAACTCGAATCGACCACAGTTGTGTAAAAGTAATTGCTCACTTTGATAATTATCAAGTTTCAATCCTAATTGTGCTAAGAGAATAGGATAGTTCACATTGAGTGATAGAACAGAAACAATGATTTATGTAAGGAAAGGTCAGCAAAACTGTAGGGATGAGGGAGTTGAAACTTTGATGCTAGTTTGGTCATGAGGAGCTTACTACGTATTCTTCGATAAATGAACATTATATTTGACTTACATACTTTTTTAATCAGCAGTTATAATACAGGTAGGGACCATCTTCTGGTCTCCCTTTGATCGGGCAACCAAATCACCTAAACGCCGCATGTGCACATTAACGAACAACGATCTTCATCTGGTCGGCGTCCTGGATACTTGTTCAAACCGCACTAAGTGGAGGCTAGTTTCTATTTCGGGGATCTTGCAATAAACTCCCCCTTATTTCGCAAGGCCTTGAAAAACTGCAGAAAACGACAGAGGGTTTTGTTCGCATGCATCGATTTTCAAAAACTGTGGTGAAGAATTGCGACGCTATTGCACAACGGTGCAACACTGCTGCACATAACAACGTTAGGCACTTATGTGATAGCGCAATATATTCAGCATACTCATCACTGCGCTCTATATTTAGCACACTTGTCGTTCTCGCCGAATCCATAATAATGCCCTGCCAACGTTCGTCTGTTAAGAGGTCACGGGACGCTTCAAAGCTTTGAAGGGGTTAACAATTTAGTCCTTGTCACCACCATCTTGAAGCCTGCGCAGAAGTTCGGGCTGACAGTTGCATTCCACTTTCATAGCTTACATTTCGTGAAGAAAACTATTTAAAGCAAACGGGGAAAATCACCTTATCAACTCACTCCTCACCAGATACTTGCTGCTTCACTACTGAAATAGGCAGATTTTTGAACGCAGTTGAACAAAGAAATGTGCATTCGCAGCTTTGTCCACCATGCCTTCCCTTGCCACTACCATCATTTAGAACTATACGCATATTCAACAGAATGTGTCTGCACCACCCCCATCGTATGATAACATTGCGATGGGGAACACGCACACACAGCCTTTTCAACTATGTCACTCTATCGTCGTCGTGTGCTAACCATCGCAAATCGTATTCCGCATTAAGCAAGATAAAAAGCTCCTTTAAATAACCCAGCTATATCCCCGAATGGCAATGATCGACTGGAACAGTGATAACGCCAAACAAATCGTGTTTCTACAATCACAGTCCACGCGAAAACCGTCCTATTCACTGAATATGGCGTTGCGAAGATAAAGTGCTGCTCCGGTGGATTACCGGCTATTTAAAACACGCTTAGGGAATGGCTCAAAGCGTACGCTTATTATTTACTTTACCGCTTTAACGCTCGATAACCCACCTCTTCTTACCGGCGCATTGTCGCACACCCAGCTATTGCGTAATCACTGACCACAAGAAATAAAAAAGAACGAAATTTATGAGTATACATCATAAAGCACAGCTGCAGACCCGTGTTGCAGCGGTCTGGGTGTGACTTCACATTGAACATATGCGTAACCCAACGATTTATAGAATGCAAACGTTACATACCCGAACGAAAGTTCAGTGGAAACACGAAAGTAACGGAAGAAAGCAAGATGATGTGCACATCACGGAATTCATTATAAAACTTGACGGCCACAACACAGAGAGTAATTCCGTGACCATACCTGTGCACTCTAAAACGAATTATACATAAAACATCGCGAAAATGAGATTTCACAGGGAACAGTAATTTTTCTTCTATAATTTTCTGATCGGGAGCCATCAAATTCCCATCAGTCAACTTCGCGCTTCCACAACCTGGGCGAAAGAGCTGAAAGGACTATTGGGGTTCCGCAGCTTTAACATACAGTTGCACAACCATCCCCTTTCACCCCCTTCCTTTTGAAAATTCTCGAAATGCAAACAGCTATCAGTTATCAGCTACAATGGGTTCGAAACGGTGGTAACGAAGATAGCTGAAATAATTCACTTGAACGTCGATAAAAATATATTCGATGTCAGCTCGGACATGAACCACCAGGAAGGGTACTGCCAACTCAATGATGATGTTACACTGCTCCGATGATCAGCTTACGTCGAAGCGGAAATTCCATGTGCCAGCCAACGCACTAGCCAATGTCCTCTTGAACATGAAATACTTCAAATGGCATTGTTAACTCAGGGATACTGGAATAAATTTTGAAGCAGCTGCCTGAACCTGCCGCAAACACCGCATGTTCGTTGAAGCAGTCGTTTGAAGCCATCATGTCAGCATCTCCGTTTTTTGTTTCCTCATCATAATCTAACCTTATTACTTTGAAAATTGCACTGCCAGTAGCGACATACGCTATTCATAAATACTAAACCGAATTCCGATGCTAAACAGAACCACACAAGGAACCACTGGAAGACAGAAATAAACGAAGCAACAAAAAGCTGCAACACGCGGTGCTCACAGAGATACTGTGCTGATGGCAAAAGTGCGAAACAACAGTCAAGGAAGACAGAAAAAAACGTCCCAGAAAACGATGGAGGGACAAATTACAAAAGTATAAAAGCAGCGCTCTATTCTGAACCATTCCAGTAAGACCAGAAACATGTTTATGTGAATAATTGAACTCTGACCAATCGTATTTGGAAGGGAATGATAATCAAAAGATTAGACGCCAATCCACTGTGAACTCGCAAAACAACGGACAATATGAAAGCATATGGAGATAATACAGAAAGAAATAAGGACAGAATAGAGAGTGAACGGAGCTATTGCCGTAATTCGTATCGCAGAAGCAGTTCCTACTCCAGCGAGAGGTACAGCTTCGGATCCGCAAGTATACTGTTGCGCAAATCGGGCAGACTCTCCGCAATCACCTGAAACTCTAGCTTCAGCGCATAATGGAGCTAGTGTCCGAATGGCCACTCAGCAGTCTGGCCCGCCCTAACCCCTAACCTTCCTCCCCCCGCACCTCGTCTTTATCGCAGTCAGTACCACCGGAAAAAAATCTCCTTAGCAGGAAGACATATGTGATGCTTCCGGTGTACTACGATGAGCCAAAACAGCGCTTCAAAAGTTTGGTAGAAAAAAGCATATAAAAGTTGGTATCACGAAACCAGCTGCCACGAGGAAGTCTAGATCGCTGAATTCATTGCTTGTGCTTTCCGCCATGTTAAGTGGTGCTTTGTTTTTAAATAAATGAGAGTACACCTCCTGTGTCTTCGATGTCAATTTGACACTTATAAGACATTAAACACTCCGTGGCACGGTATTTCGCACCTAGCATCTCGCAATATACTGCTGCATAAAGACACCATGAATGAGCTGTCAATTGATACTTTCATCGAAAGACACCTCTGTTATCAACTACCCACGACAACAGATACAGACGTTGCTATAAATCGACTTCTCAATTGTAAATTTGACCCCATTTGTGCAAGATCAGTAATTCGGTTCCATTCAAAAAAGGGAGGAAAAGCGTCTCAAGTAGCCCACATTTAAAAACACACGAGCTGAAATCTTCAGAGCAATAGCTACGACGCTGTTGCGCAAAAAAACGAAAATCAGAAATATACCCCCTCCACACCATTGGCCTCGCTCCCCTTCTGCAACTCTTCAAAGTGAGGAATTTGGTCCAACTCCGGTTCCACGTTACTGCTTCTATCAAGCATCGACTCAAGCATCCACAGCAGATGATCGTTCTCGAAGGAAGACACCAGATTCCTGAACTGCTTGCTCAGAAAGCAATGTACTCATTTGCACATGTTAAACTCATCTGCCCTTCTGCTGCCTCATCCCGACAAGAAACTCACAAACTACCCACAGAGTTTCATAAAATATCGAACGAAATCGCAATCGAAGTTCGGAAAGGAGGTAAGCGACATGAACGATTAGTAGGCATAACCCACGCTTGATACCACGCAAAGGCTACGTATCAACTCGCTGCTCCCCTCATCGTTTTGCTGCATCAGACGATGCTGTTCATGCGCCCAGCGAAACCAGATGGCACCGCGAAGCAGGGTTTGGCCAGAAGTTATATAGCAAAAATTCATTAGATAAATGGGAACGTCGTAAACCGCACACCACTCATATAGTCAACCCTCATAAGTTAAGGAATGGAAGGAATGTAGTAAATTCTATGGGGAAAACTGCCAATATGCAGCTGAGAGTATAAATTTAAGTTTCTTCGATCGTACTGAAGGCTCAGTCGAAATAAAAGCAAAGTTGCTTCGCTTCCACTGTCATTTATTCGCAAGCTGCTTGTGCACCCAAATCGCTCCACTGTCTCCAGATATGATTCTTCGTCACTCAATGCTTGCTTCCTGCTTCTGTTCACCTACCACTAGCTTCGTGTAGACCCATCTCATCAGTAGTCACACGCACGTAAATAAGCTGGCCACTAGTCTGTTGTATATTTCTAGCACAATCGTATAACTGTTGTTTGCTGCCCGGCGTATACCCATTTGTTATAAGCCTTCCGTAATTCTCATCTAGCTCTAATCTCGCACCCATTTTCTTTGCACCCGTCTCCTTTTCTCCTCATCTTCCCGTTCCTGGAAATTCTCCACCAACACCTTAATTACTAATCCTACCCCCCCCCCCCACTTCCACCTTATGGGATATTGCGGTTCTTGGTAAGGTGACTCTCTAAAGTTTTAACTGCATAACATATGGTTGCACGCAACCTATCTACTGCGAAAAAATTTCCTCTCTATAAATGAATTGATAATGCAAAGAAGAAAACCTTAAAATCTCTAGCGCACTTTTCCCCTCATCTCTGTTTCCCCTTATCCGTCGAGTTCTCTCCAGATACCCTCAAAGATCCCTTATTCCATAAGAAAAAAAGACAAAACAAACTCTTCAGTATTCCAAATTTCCTTTGCGGGGAGTCCTTCGGCTATATGGTCATTGTCAGCCAAGTGCTTCTCCAGCTCTTGAACCGATTCAAAGTCGCTCCTGCCGCATACGAAGCACACAGCTTTCCAAGTTTGTGTGCGAATGAAGTTCAACATCTTCACACGGTCGTAGATGTCCAACTTCTCCTTCTCAATGATTGCCATTAAGTTGAAATGATGCTTTTCCTTCAAATAATTGCTAACGCCATAAAGGATGTTATCCATAAAAATCAATTTGTACTGGTCTATCCACAATCACTACGGATGTACCACGGACAGTGGTCGTGAAAGTCGAAAGCCATTACGCAAACTCGGCGCCGATTATAGTGGCATAAGTTATTTAACCAAGGAATTTGATCGAGGGGCGGAACAGTCTGATCGCTATGCACGATTTACGTTCTACAAATAGATACTAAAATGTTGAACGATAGAAGTTTTTCCACGTTACCAAGTGAGACGCAAAAAAACATGAAATTTCACGTAAAAAATGCAAATAAGGAAAGGAGCTTGCAATCTGCCTAAGGCGTCATCGACAGACTGAACACGAAGCCCCTTTTCAAACAAGCATCAAAAAAGCCAGAAGTGACGCAGTGTCGAACGATAGCGATACCGAAGACTGTACTCATTCTGAAGGTAGGATAACGCATTCTTTGCTACTTGCAAATCGACGGCGCTGCAACTCAACAGCTGTCACGCAGTCCTTCAGCACTGACAGAAGTAAAACAAACGGTTGCTGCTCCGACCTTATCTGAATTTATTGGTGCTGTTGTCAAAGTTGAGAGTGTACAAACCTTAATATGTTCGAGAAGATGTGCCGGACGTTCGTCACTCTCTTCGCAGAACAGACACATGACACGAATCTGCTCTTCGACCAAGTTGTCATTTTGGTACTCGTACCACGAATCCCTTCAAAATACCCACCATAACAGCTCATATTTTCGCCGCTTCAAACGTCGCACTTATCTAAACACTTGAGCCAACTCTCCACGGCGCATGTAAGACGTCATTTTGCTCTACCGTTTAGCAAAACTGGGAATATGGAATGAACAGATTGAAAGACTTTGCTCGTAATCACTGCAACCTCTCAAGTAAAATTAACCTATCAATCCCAACTATTCGCATGTTTCAAGAATAACTATTCACTCAAAACGCGGACTCAGTAGTCTTCACCACCTACGACGACATAAAGGTGTAACCGCCGCCTCGACCCAAAAATCTATGAAGTAAACATCACTACTCACATATTATACATCAAAACGTTTTTCCAGGTAAACAGTTGCCAGTCCCCAAACTGCTACATCCTTTACGCAAAAGAACCTGTTGTAACAAACGTTTGCATGCATTAGAAAGTGCTGGGAATCTAAGCTGATAACGCGAAATTCCATCCAGCGAAGCATCTGTTTGCGACGTGGGTTTTCATTCGCAGCACGGACGCCTTTTGAAATAAATGCTCCATAGAAAGACAAAAAATGTCTAGGAAGTTAGAAGTTACAGCCTTTCCGGAAATGCCATTTTGCACAACCCTATCCCATCCGCGCGCTCAACCGACGGTTCCCAGCATCCGCTATTTCAAATGAAGCAAATTTGCCGTTAGATGAAGAAACGACTTACTCTTCCTCTTCTCCAGTTTCTGTAAAAGCTATCATTGTATCATCGAGGTCCACAAATGTCCTATCAGCCCATCGGTCGCCAGGTTCCTTGAAAAGTCCTTCATAGAAAGCTTTACTTCAATAACTTCGCTTGAAACTGGTATCAGTTCTTGTCACATCCTATCCTTCACAAATAAGTCATTTGTCAAGCGTTATTCCGAGCAGGAGCCGATATTTTTACTCTGGTGCACGTTAGAGAAATGTCCTACTCTTCATCTCACGTTTGGGCACCTGCCATCGCTGGCATCTCCACCTCTCCATTCTGTTCACGTACAGTCTCCGATGTAGAAGTCAGGCGTTTTGTGGTAATTGAGAAAAATAAAATATGACTGCAACTACACAGAAGCAGATGGTCATCGTCACTACTGTCGAGGTGAAATAAAAAAACACCACCACGATGAATACATCTGACACCACACTTCTTCTTTTAGATAACATGTCACATCATGCTGTTTACCTCCCATTTTGCCCAACTGTTCGTATTATTGCTCACGTGACCAACCATCCTACCATCATGAGGATTTGCTACCAGTATGAAGATAATTTCGATTTGCGTTGAGACCTTTCTTCATTAAAAATGCTCGCAGATTATGGCACAGAAGGGGCTCAAACTTACCCTTCAAAGCCTCATCCCCCGCACGACATCATCGAAGCGTCATCACACTAGAAACGTTGAGACAAAAACGAAATTTTATCTCACTAGATACAGACAGGTCAGAAATGCTTTGATAGTTAACCACAGCAGGGCCGACATAAAATGTATGAAAAAGAATGTTCGCAATTAAGTCAAGAAATAAAATGCACGTAATCAGGTCACATCACCAGCTATGATTTCTGCTTTACTCCATTGTCGCATCCCAACCATTTCATAGCGGTCGTGATATTAAAATTGTGTTGACTCCACAATGTTTCAATTCAGAAGATAGTGGCAGATAAACATGAACAAATGTGAAGAAAAACGTACGAGGTAGTTTGTGATGTAGAATTTGTCGTAGTAAAAACTTTTTGGATTCACCTGACGATGTTTCTGTGTGCGCATATGAGACATCAACACCTCGCGGTTGTCGAACGTCTTCTCGCAGCAGATGCATTTGTTTCTCAAAATAATCCACTTCACTTTGAAAACGTCNTCCTCCTTGACACTTTAATAGATTTGACATTGTAAAAAGCTTCGATGCAACGGCCGATTATTGCACGCAAAACTATTCCTTTAACAGAACACGGCACCTGCCCAAATCCTTTACAACAAAATGCGATCAACATCGGTTAATCAGAAACACTATCCTCATAAACTTGCCTTATGTAATTATCTCTTCACATGAACCCCCCAATCCAAATACAAATATCGAGATGACATTTTAACATCTTTAAGGTATTTCAGATGATATTTTCTACAGACAGTTTTCAATTTTCTTAAAAGCTAACAGACCACAAAGTCGTCCTCTCAGAACTCCAACCTATAGTTCTTTTGCCTACTTATGCCGCAAGGAAGCTGTACAATTCCCCCTCACGTTCGGAAATTGCTTCCCCCCAAAGAGGTTATCTGGCCTCGAATTTCTTCATGTTCTCGCTTCTGTGATTTCTTCAGAATTGTTGAACCGAAGTGTAATCCCCGATAAACATGCACTGAGTCGCTCAAAAATGGACTCGTTTTTGCTGCCCGATGTGCTACTCCCCGGAGCTGGTGTACCCACATTTAATCCGTTTCATTTTAACAACATGGTTGGCGTAGGATGGTGAGAAGAGACACGAGGCACCACGAAGACTTTGGCCTCTAAGCCAAGGGAAACTCGCGTGTTGAGCGAATGCCACAAAAATTGCATAATTCTTTCCTTAATTAGAAGTGCACCATACATTTAATACTTATTTCTAAAAAAAGTTAGCCAGTATATCTCCTGCACACTTCCATTCTATTTTCTACATATGAGAAGTCCCTTAAAGAACAGGAAAGAGGCAGCACCATAATACACAGAAGCGATAGGCGTCCAGTGTTTGAAAAATGCCTTAATAATTGCTCAGAACTAACCTGCATAGTTTCTCCCTCAAGTGTTCAATATATTCCAGAGCGAACACTGAAATAGGCACTCGTCAGAGAGAAATGCAAAGAAGTGAATGACCCATTACTGCATGAATTTCATGAACAACACCTTCGTAGACCAAGCGAAAGTTCAAACGGATCAGCATACAGGCAGGCGATGGAATACGCACGTTTGCTGCAACATCTATGCTCAGAAGACTGCATAAACAAGGTAATTAAATACTTAGACTGATGAAGTTCGGCATATCGATTGGTTAGCGGGATAGCTTAGACGATTTCGTGAATAAGCTAGATTAATGAAACCTTTCATAAAGTTTTTATGACAAATAAAATCTTCACACCCGAGAGAATGTACCTATACCTTTTTTCTGCACCATTAATTTTGACCATTTTTGTACGAATTCCCAAATGTGAGGTGGCTCCCCAAACTGTCAGTACGAAATGCAAACTACTTCGGAATTTCTTAGAATAGTATGGAACCGCAAATTAAAACGACTTTTGAGGAAGAATTCATATGATCTCTAAGGAACGATCGACTGAAAGAATATCGTCTGAAAATTGCGTGAAAGTCTTCTGATACAGAACAGTTATCAGTTGTCTATACGGTATTAGTCTTTTCGGCCATATCTTCGCTCCTGTTGGATGCGTCTCGCTGCTTTGCGAATGTTCATGAAGTGCGATATCCGAGAAATATATAGGCTCCGGTGTTATCCGATTGGCAGCTTGCCAACTTCAAATTTTCACGTCGTTCTTAAAAATTTTCTCGACCATATGTTCAGATTCTGATTCCTGTTCATGGCTGACAAAGTTTTCGTTGGCAACATCGTCGAACTGAAAACTGAAAATTTCGACAATTTTTCGAAATCCTTTCATAACACTCCCTTGGTCAATCCGATGGCAATCGCGTTCTGCTCGTTAGATCGGAAATTCAATTCCCTTCCGAATGGTTTATATCATTTGAGGTAGTCGTACTGAAAAGCTCGCAAACTTCATTCGGAACGATATACACAAGTGAAGCCGATATGCGCTCCTGCACATCACCAGGACAGAAAGAGTTCATGCGAGTAAGTGGTAAGCTAGATATTCCACCAGTGAGGCCATGCTTCGCTCCTTGCGGTGCTGCTAATCTGAAGGGCCAAAAGCGCGACACTGCCTTCCATTCTTCGCCAGCGAATATTCCGAAGCATCGAAGGTGCGACGGTGTTAGACAACTTCTGCTACTTCTTGCGACGCTCGCCCCCTCGCACCATATTTGCTGCCAAACGTTATATCTCGGTGTAAAATTTTTCGTTTTTTACCACGCAAAGAGGTGGCCGGTGGTTGCTAGAACAAACGTTGATTATGGGATATCCAGAGAGACGCTAGTACAACCAATAGAAGAAAATAATCTTTTATGCGCAGGAACCAGAGGCAACGAAAAGCACTGTCACGTGGCAACATCAGACGAAGGCGAGTGGCCTGAGGAACGAGTGGGTATGAAATGAGAGGATTACGGAGAAGGGAAGAAGAGCAAAAGAACTGAGTCGAACAAAACAAAATAATGGAGATGAGAAATGAAGTTAGAAGAAAGAAAAATGACAGCGAAAAACTACTTTCAGATAGTTGTTCTTCCATACAGTTGGCAATGTTACCCTTTATCGGTTTTTGCATTTGCGCCTGCTTCGGAGATTCGCTCGTTTATTGGAGCATTATACGACATTTTTAGCTTCCCACATAGGCTGTTTCATCATTGTTTCATCCTGTTTGAGTTATTTCTCTTTGCTCTCCTTCTTCTTCACACCTCCCCCCTTACATTCCATTCCTTTCACCTTTCTCACTCGCTCTTCTCCCTAATTCATACTCAACCCACACAACTTTTGCTTCCTACTTCAATTATTCAGATCTGATGAAGCCATCAACGACGAAATCATCTGAAAAGGCTTTTAGCTGTTACTGTTCCTTGCACAGAGAACTGGCTACTCTCTTATAAGCTTGCACCGAATACGACATATAAATAAGGGAATGAATTTGCCACTTACCCATATTTTTCGCCTAAAAAATAATGTACATGATGCACTAGATGATAAAAGCTCGACCGAGTCAGCGAAATCGAAAAAACAACTTTGCTCAGTGGTTTCGATCAGTGTGTCAATTTTAGATGTAGTCACTCAGCCCTCCTTTACTTCATCCTCGAAACTGAATGGTTTGTTTGCATCATTTATTCTCAACCTCGCCGATTCACAAGTCGAATGAAAAAAAAGTAGCAAATTTGCTAGTTCGAGCAAATTCACGACCGCATAGTCTTGAAGGGACATCTTAACGCGTTAACAGATGACTAAAGTAATGATCTCGAAGGCAGGAATCGAAAAATATTTTAAAAAATCCCTTTATTCAACCAACAAACACAAAGGCATACCGATATTATTGGGAGATCCGAGGTTCAGATGGTGAATCATATGCAAATGATGTATGATCTTCGATCGATTCCCGTTTGCTGTATAGCGGCAGAAGATACACGGCACCGATAAGTTCGCCTCATCGCGTTCACGCTGTTGGCAAAACAACGCCTTAAGTTTTTAACCCCTTCAGAACTTCAAGCAAATTGAACAGTCACGTAACGAGCCAACTGAGACGTCAGTATATTTATGAGTACGTGACTCATGAATTTGACGCTAACTCATTGAGCCTAAATCCAAGAACGGGAAAAATTCAACTCCTTCTTACAACCCCATAAGTTCTGATGCAGAAGCCCGGTGATTTTGACTGCAGGAAGTAGAGCCAGGATGAGGGAGGGTGGTGGGTGAGTAGCAGCGTATTCATGCTTCACAAATTTGTATAGTTGCGCATTTGTTAAGAACGCATTCTTATCTCTTCGCTGCGACTTGTTATGCCACTGTAACAAACTTTCGCTGCAACACTGTACTTATACTTCTCCCCGAAAAATAGCACTACCTCTGCCACCTCTCCAGATACTAGTGCACCGTACCTGTAATAATCCTGCGACTTCGCATTTGTTACAATCTGTACCAGGTACCTCGCTCCCAAGAGTATAATACTAGTAACGTACTTTTTGTACTTTGGATTTTTGATACAAATGAGCAGGATACGAGGAACCACATTATTAATAAGTAGGATGAAAAAAGCCGAAAAAAAGTGTGATCAATGACTGGAAAAATTTTAAAAACCACCGAAACAAGCTCCAGAATAAAATTAGGATTTCCTTCATCAAA
>JAARMF010003306.1:3172-20869 GCA_022844705.1 Toxascaris leonina
GGGGGGGGACGATGGGAAGAAATGAGCAAAAGGTGAGTAAGTATCATATTTAAGCACGAGAAGAAAGACGCAGCCACCGTCCAATGCGGCAGAGTTCACTCAGAATTATAAAATCAAATAAGCAATCTTGCAAACTTCCAATCATGGTAAACTCCACTTAGTAATCATCCTCAATATGGAACGAGAGTCCTACAAAAATAGTTCCATAGCAAAAGACCTACCCTCGCAAATGAATCAACATCGCTGCTGCGCAAAAAAAGTTTTCTTTTTTTTTTTTTTTTTTTTGATTACCTCGAATGAAATTTGAAGTTGATCGATTGAACTTGAGAGGTTGGAAAATTGACTCATAGAGTGAAGCGAAAATGAAACATTGAAGCCTTCACGTCTCATGTGTCTGTGCTTCGAACTATTACGCTCGCTTCCAGCATTAGCGCACCCTGGCACCACTCATAACATCCTCGGACACTTTCAACAATATCCCACCAATTCGTGTCCCATATCAATAATATCGAGATGTCTAGCGTCACATTCGTGACTAAGGATTCAAGTTCGCCTAAATATTGACACCAAATATGGCATCATGTTTGGCACACAACACGGAAAAGAAGCTTCACTTTGTATTCTTGAACATGGTGAACAGCGACCACCCAATTTGTCAATTTGACAAGAATCGGGTGAGTGATAACACCGTAGGCCCAGTAGCACGGATGAGCTCATATGCAAGGAACAGGGAATTAGGCGAATTTTGAGAGAATACAAGGAGCGGAGAATAACTCCTACTTTGAGGGATTATGCATACGTGCGCTAAGAAGATATAAAAGGTGAAGAACACGAAAATGAGGCAGGCTGCCATGAATCGTAGTCTCTGTACGTTCGCCGCTTCGATCCACAGCCTCAGAAATGCTCTAGAACGAATTCGCCTTAGTTCTTTCATAGTACTGGATATGGAACAAGCAACACGGCATTTACGTGAAATGATGTCTGCTTTCCCGAAACAACCAAATCCGTGAACAGGCCCAGCTTATGCCGTATCTGCAATTTATATAAGAGGCTCTGCAAGACTTGACGCATCCATCAACAGATCTTGCCGATCGTGGAACGAGACGTATAGAAATTCGCTTTTACCGCGCCGGATATCTGGATATGCGCATTTGCTGTGGACCTTGGACTCGTTCAGTACATCGTGGCCAGGCTCGAGTACGAGTGCAATGAAGAACCTGCTGGCGTGAATTGAACCGACATAAAAAGAGATATAAATTTTCAAACTGCGATTTAAAATAAGCGAATAACGATGAAGTGGGGTGTGACGTCGCAGAAGTGTGTGCATTCGAAAATTGCGCAAAAAAACATCACCCACCTGGCACATGAATTCAGGAATTACACGGTGAAACTTGGAGCCTTTGTAATGCAATGGTTTGCCACTCTTTTCCTTGACCTTCTCACCAGTGCAGAGAGCGCGGAAGTTTTCGGCTTTTTTCGGAACCACATCATTGTACAGCTGCAGTATCGATTAACTGTTGCTGAACACAAATCACATGCGAAACAAAAGCAAACCTTATAATCTGGCAGATGCTTGAATATTTCTGAGACCACTTTAGAACTACGCCTCAAAATACCAGACAATAACTGGACAGCGATTTGCAGGGAGCTGAGGGTTCAATATAATCATATCTTTTAACTACAAGCTTCTATAGGCTTCGGGTCGCCTATGCTTCGCAACGCTTAGGGCATAGCGCTCTCGCTGGTTAACATATTGATGAGCCCCACACCACCAACGTGGATTCTCAACTGCTGTCACGTGATGCTTGAAGTCATGCTGCGAAAGCCGGATTTTTCGAAGAACATGGATTTGAACACTGTGCATTCATAGGTTTATCCACCTTTCTTGAAATATTCGTCAGTTCCCAATATTACTGCAATGTGAGAAAGTTTCTCTGCACAATTAGGTATGATGCTCACAGCAAAGGTTCTATGCAGAGAGAGACAAAACCTCTGGATTTATCAGCATGTGGTCAGCGCTTAGAACGTTAGATAGTGGGGCATCAGCAAGCAATGCCATGCTGCTATGCTCGAGGCTCGGAAGGCGGTACTGCATCTGCAGTGGATCTGAAGCAGAAAATCGGGGAAAACCTTCAGTTGCTTTCATTCATATGCCTCTCATGAATGAAGAGTGTTGTTTAGCACATCAAACTGTTGCCTTGACTAAAAAAACAGAATCTCCAGTCTTGCCTTGGTGTACAAATACTTCACATAAAGCAATATAAACAATAAACAAACAAACTTCCATAACAATGCGGCCCGTAGCCTTCCCACCAATCGTCACGTCGAAAAAACACTCTCGGACGAGGCATTATGAGTTGAGGCTGACGTCTCCTTCACCAACGCTTTTTTCTGAAAAGAAGGTCTTTCCTCACTAATCGCAGACGGCCTTCCCTCCGGGGCAGTCTCGACGAACCGTTTCCTCCATCGCCGTGATTTTTAGCACCAAAAGCGATGTTTTACGCTCCTTGACCTGTCTTCTGCGCCAAGCCTTCATTGATGAGAAGTGGTTGGCTAATATGGCATAACATGATCCCCCAAACGATATCGTGCAGTTGGGCTCAAGGGTCTTCAATCCGTCAAATTAATGGACACGATCCACATAAAAAAGTGGCCGACGTCTTTTTACTCACTTCAAAGAGAAACAAGCCTTCGCTCGTGAAGAGTCGTAAAGAGTCGTGCAAGCAACTTAGCTTTAACTAATTTGCCTTCATATTTTATCTGCGCCACTTTTCTTAACAATCCTTTCTTCCTTTTCGCAAGCATTTTCATTCCACGGCGGATCATTTCTTGGCGAACACTCCTGCCAAACCTGGCAATTATATTGCAGGAAGAGGATAACGTAGCCTGCGTACGATTTGGAAGTTGGGGGAACTTGATGGTAAGCTAAGTTCAGCTTATATAAGGTTTACAGTATTGTAATATAACCATAGAATGAACCTGTGGTTACTGTTACCCCCAGATATTCAATGGAGGGTGATGCAGAAAGCAGAGTATTTTTCATCAAAATTGGACTTTCTAGATGGTCCCCGCCGAGTTGGATTGGATATGCCTCATGCTGAAGGCAACAGTCCTTTAACAGGTCAATGTTGAATGAAATCAAACATATATAGGAGATTATGAACACATGTTGAGACTCTGATGTCATCTGCAAGAGAGAAATTTGCAAAGAAAATGGAAGCAATGGAGCGCTACGTTCATGAAAACTAGAAGGAAGAGGGCATCAAGATGTAATTCTTGTGGAAATTCTCTGCTGACTTCTTATATTCGCGAATAGGTGCGATTAGGCCATGACTGAGGTTCCCGTAATCACTACAGCAACGAGGCTCTTATGGCTGAGTTGAGAGAGTTCGAGCGGTGAACGTGAATAAAGCCCTTCGCAGAAGTTGAACCGCATGCAGTCAATGTAGCTAGCACCATCAACATGCGTAAACCAATTCTGAACTCTATCGAGAGATACTGTTGCTGTCGGGTTTTCAACGAGTAAAACAGTGTGGGTGTGGAGAAAACGAGTCGTTGTAATTTAAGTACCCTTTCATGCGAATGGCAGACAATCGTTTCAGGTCCTTACAGAGTGAAGGAAATTGGCTGGTAAATTTGAGAGGGCACCTCAGATTTTCTCGACAGGGATCCTTAGATTAATGGAATAATCTTCCACTTCTATGAGATGGGCTGAACACAGGAACAAACGACAACGAAGATCTGAGGTAAGGAGGAATTAAACTAGTTTTTGAAATTTTTTACGATGGTGTATGTAATAGTATCAGGAGGGAGATGGGGAGGAGGAAAGGATAGCGAATGGATGGAGGAAGGAGGCTGATTCCACTTGAAAGAAACTTCACATGCTGCTTATTAACTCGGGAGCTCAAGTAGCATAGTCGTCCAGAAAAATCGACTCAAGGAGAACATGCAACAAATCTCAGTGGATGACATCTTTATATGCCGATATAAAGGTGTTGTATCAGATGGGCAGGTGCGAGGTCGCTGGTAACAGCTGTATCAGTGTGATTAACGAAGGGCCCGATGTCGCTGTGAATGTTGACGAATGTGGACGTCTGCGCTGATAAACTTCGCTGATTGCGCAGTGTATTCTCGTCGCTCCGCATCGTAAACACATCGAATATGACCGAAATGCCCACACTGCTCACTGTGGGAATATTTTAGGGTGCTGTGTTACTCGTAGCCTTCGCATTTGGCTTCTGACATCAGACTCTGAAAGTGTCTAGAAAAGTTACAGCTGTGTTGTTTACGTGGACCCCCCCCCCCCCCCCCCAAATGAAATTACACAGTAAGGTTGGAAATCTCAGCTCTGACATGACTCAAACTTTGGTACAAACTTAAGCGCGGCTTTTCCGGCACTGTACTCATAGGAACGTTGCGTTGCCCTTCTCCATAATCGACATGGGCATCATTTTCAGCTCACCGAAATAAAATATTGCAGCGCAGTATTTTGCACCGTTTTCCGTTCCCTCTTGTACGATCCTGCAGCCCATTTTTTTCCGATGTATATAACGCACCTACTCCATTATCTTCAGAAGCGGTTTACACTTTCGCAACATTGCGGCTCTTAAGAATTTTCTGCCGCTTTGGGGACTCTCGATTTCTAGCTTATTGTTATTTTCCTTTGTGTTTTTCCGTAACTCTCCCTTCCCACAATTTTCTTTTGCTTTTCTCACTTCGAGACTTTTGAATGAAAGAAACAGAACATCGCAATAATCTCGAAAGCATCGGATAAATGCACTGTTTCCATCTGAGCAAAAAATCAAAGGTGTTCGCCAAGCCAACTAATCCATGTTGCCTTCGCGAACACCTTTGATTTTTTAGCCAGAAGCGGAACTAACACGAACACCTTTGATTTTTTAGCCAGAAGCGGAACTAACATCCTAGTAGGGTCATTAAAGTGGACAGGAACTGCAGTCGGCGGAGTCACGACGATTACCAGCTTTGGAGACAACAGTGCGAATTGACAATCGCTCAGAGACGCATAAAGAATAGCTCAGTGGACAGATCACATGCCCGAACCGCATCGTCCCAAGGAGGTGCGATTACAGAAAAAATTGCGATTACTCATCTAAGGTAGAAAATTCGGCGATAATAAAACTCCAGACTTAGCCCGGAAGGTAGAAGGTTCAAAGGTTTTCCACGTTTATGGCTGCAGCGTTTATGATGGTCGCACCTTGAGCACCTTCGAAAACACCTCTTTATGAATCGCACGTTGGATATCAATACCCTTCACAGTATGAACACAGATGCGATTGGTGTTGAAAGTATTTGTAATTCCGTTTGTTTCTGACAGTAACACAGCACTTTGTTCTAATACCTTTTTCCAAAATCCATTCAAGTGGGAGAAAGGCGTCTTAGCGGCGCTCTAAATACTCGCTAATGAGCCCTTTCCCAGAGCAATCAGCTTTACCTTCGAACGAGCAAGAAATATCTAACTTTGAAAGGGTCAGCGATTTGCGTCATGACCATTGAGTGCAAGCATAGCAATGGCAACACGCAGTATAGAAATAAATCCTCCCAAATTTTAAGCATTGTAGTAAAAGCAGACAGAGTCCACTTTTACCACTGGCAAAGCATCGACGTCTTCTCACTATAATTAGCGTGGAAGTTTATACGTATGCGTATGAAAACTAGCAGATGGAGTGAATAAAAAAGGGTGGATAGGACACATTTTGAAACCACTATCAAGTAACGTTTTATGGTTTCTATATCATATCGCTTTCCATTCAGTTTCAGATCGTTTTTTTCCACGTGCGCTCATTGGAGAAGTCGAAGTTTGGCAATTTCTCTAGATCAAGATCGGCATAAGCATAAATATTCTTATGAATTTGCAATCGATCTGCAACTAGCCTTCAGGAGTGAAGTTGTCGGACTGGCACGAAAGGGATTTTTTCAGCAGCGTAGGGGTGAACTACCAATCTCGAGCTACCCCTTTGCGAAGTGGTACTCTAGCAACTCAGTCACATACACTTTACGATAATAAGAGAGTAGTGAACCATCGAAAAGGCTTGAAACGGAATAAACATTTTTTAGCAATTCACGAGGAGAAGAGACAGGTGCTTTTGAGAGAAGAGACAGGTGCCTATTGTCATCGAAAATGTCTGCCAAATCTCGGGCATCTCGCTACCCCCTCTCCGCCCCCCACCCCCCATGTTACGCAAGCAAAAGCACGGGTCAACATATTTCAAGCGCGATCACAAGCGAATAAAACTATTAACGGAAAATGAGGATGGATGCCGATCTGCTAAAACCTGCGCTCTTCCGATAGAAGCGACCACCTCTCTGTCGGAACAATAACAACTGGTATTCGCAACCTTGATAAACCCACTGCGAGTTCAACTTGCCGTATTTGTTCGACACCCGATCCGTTTAGGCCGTTTTACGCGGAATCAAGAGGCCATTTTTTAAAATGAGTGTGCTCGGAACCTCACTTGGCCTCGGCGAAACCCATCCTGATAGGCTTTTGCAAATTTGCATTTCCCGGTGAAGTTGTGTAAAAACAGAGCAACTGCTTCGGGAAAGGTGATTGCTGACTCACTCTCCTTCGAATGATTTACACGGTACACCTTATCGATCTTGCTGGTTGTTTGATTTAATGTCTCATAATCGCTAAACATGCAGAAACTATATGAGCATCAAAAGGAAACAGAAGCGAATCGTTGGCAAAGTTTGAGTCCGAGCAAATGCATATTTAATAGCGGAAGACTGTTAACCGGAACGAATCAGGAGCATTAGCTGAAACTTAACTTCACAAAAATAAATTCCGTACTCATGCAACGCGAAGCATGGAATTATGTTGAATACTGTTTGTAGTGCAACATGTTGTGGGATGTTGAAACTGATATTCACACAGAGTTCGAAGATTAAGTAGATATGTTCGAAGATTTTATGAAGTGGGATGTCGGGAAAGCAAATCTTTTTCTGATTTCACTGCAACAAACAAATTTGGACTTCATGGCCGTCAAAATATAATGCCTCTGAAGCAAATCGTATACGTTCATCAAACCTTGGCTAACTTGAAGAGATTGCATACAAACAGATGAACTCACTAAAGAGAATTGCTGCGAGTATAAATGAAACAGAAGCTACGCATATTTCTGAGATCTGTTTTCTCTCGCTCAAGAACCCTTGTAGATACAAAATGTGTCTTGAACAGACGCTACACACCGCCGATAGCAGTACTTTTAACAGAGTAACTTGACGGCGAAAAGGTTTTGAAACTATTTTGCGCACATGCACACACCACCGTGATCACAAACACTATTTTGTGTCCAAATTATGGTGCTTTCCATGAACAGCGTTCGGCTCCTGCAGAATGCGATGGTGGTAGGTCGTACAATCGATTATAAAGTTTAAGATAATCAGCAAAAAGTGTGGTGCTGCTCAGAATGTTATAAGAGATATCGTCGGTGTACACGAGAAACGGAACAGCGTTCGGAACACTCTCTTGCGGGACATCAGCAGTAACTGCATATCGGACGAAGTAAGTACCAACAGTTCCAGTGGCAAACTTCGCCCCATAATCGACTTCGGCAGCAGGCGATCACGACATATTTTCCATTTTCCAGAGCTGCCTTCCATGATAGGCCATATGAAGGGTCATAATGGTGGCAACAACTGCGACGATTGAATGATAGTGGTGATAGTGAAAGGAGCAGTAAAGGTCTTCATCCTGATAGGGATGAGTTCATTCGCCTTTATAGGTAAAAAATAGGAAATATATACAAGCCTAAGGCATACAATCGAAGAGGGCGAACAAGAAAGAACGAATGAAGAAATCTGCGAACTGGGCAAGCTAACGAACAGAACGAGCGTCTCACAATGTCAGAATTAACAGGTTGACGATAGAGTGCACATTACAAACACAGCAATAAAGACAAAACTTCAGCAGCATATAAGAGGACGAAAAGGCGGTAGGGGGAAACATTCAGTAGAAAGTCGAAACATGCCGAAGCCCCACTCCAGCAGCCGTTCTGTCGAAAACACAGTAAAGTATATCCGCCTAGGCCCTCTCCATGTTAAGTGCATTCTCAAACGAGTTGAAGATTAATTGGAACAAGCTAGCAGGTGCCAGCAAGCTGCTAGGAGGAGAGCTATCTAGTCACAGCACGCCGAAAAAACGTGGCAATAAAGTTATCTATGAAATGATGGGCTTTGGCACTTGAGACCGTAAACGGAAAATAGCGATCCAGGTCATTGGAAACTACGATTGGAAACTCAACCGACATGAACAGATGCATCCAGCTGCTTATGAAAAGTCAGAAACGTTAGACTCATGATAGACGATACTTTCTGTCTAAAATTATTTTGTATCACACGATTGCTATCTAAGAGTTTTCTGGAGCAATCGAGTCGATGTGGTCGTGTGGGTGTGGTAAGCCATCTTATGTAAACGCCGGTGGTCGATAGATGCGTGTATATTGGCGGCTGGTCAGCGTGAATTTGTGCGAAAAAAATAACGAATGAATGAATGAGCTATGAGATTGGAAGGAAAATCTGCGACATGCGTAGTGAATGAGTGAATTATTGGGGCACATTAAAGTTTTCAGCAGTTTCATCCCTCTGGCATAAGCTTCGGCCCATGTGTTATGATGGGGCGAATTTTTTTGGAGAGGGGGGGGGGGGGGGGNCTAAGCTACTTCATATTCCATCATATGTGACTGACGAGTTTTCGGCAGGCAGACTGGAAAAATATGGCGGTAAAAGCTGTTCTAGAAATTGTAAGGAAATTCTGCGTGCATAATCTGAATGACTTCTGTTTCGTAAACATTTGCATGCCTAGATATATGGCGCTGTACATCAATGCAAGTCATTCTTCCTGTTTGCTGCGCTGCATGGAGCTCGTTTTATTTGCCTCCCTACTAACCACTGTTTTTGGTTCCAATNNNTCCCTACTAACCACTGTTTTTGGTTCCAATCAGATATCGTGCTTCTCACATTTTAAGACGTGCTGCATGCTCACCACTACGCCCATTATGAGTGTCAATGCTATAAACCATGATAACGTCGCAAGATTCTGTGAAGATATCACACATATTGTGATACCTTGCACCGCTGAAAAGGTAAGTATGGAATTGGTTCGTAATCGAATATAACTGCTTTATGAGAGTTTTTTTGATGCAATGACGGAGANNNGCGTGTTAGTTAGCTGCTCGTGTCGACACCAGCACGATTCAACCATTTAGTCATTCAGTTCCAACAAGCAAGACACCTAAAGACGCTTTTCTAATGAAACTGATCAAGACTGTCGTCAATCAAATAACGTGTTGCGAAGAGGAAGGAGGGCGATAGCGATGATTTTTTCAAGGGAAAACTTGCGTAATCACTTGCTGTAGTACATGGCTTGACATGGAGCTTATGAAATCAGGAAGAATGGAGGACTTCTGCATGAAAACGAGGTTTTCTCAGTCTCTCTGCATTTCGTCCTGACATGTCACCAACTTTAGGATGTCTCCTTAACGTTCTCTGTCTTCCTATGGCCAGATATACGATATATTTCGTGTCATATTTTTCATGATTTAAAAAGCTGTTCGAACGGCTACTGATACTTCTCTTCAGGAAAGTCTTCTTACTTTCTGCACAATTTTTTCCTTTTGCCTGTCTTCGATATAATCTGGAGCCAAATAGAGGCACACAACAGTGGAACGTGCAATGATGCACTTATTTTCTCGGCACGACCTTTGCCTCGTAGACTTCAACGTTTTAATTTCTGAGCACTGGTAACTGATAGCGTCGTCTGAGTGTGTTGAAATCCAATGGAATTAGAGCGACTCCGTAAACCTACACGGTAGCCCCCATAAAACAATTGAAACTGAGTTACCAACGCTCATCCACAACCAAATCTCTGTTATGTTTTCTAGTTGAGTGGTACATTATTGTTGTGATTATGCAAGGCAGTGACCTCTTGCGCACAGCTATTGTCAAAAACTTGTGAAACACGATGCGAAGTACTACTTTAAGAGACCACATTTTCACTTGTTACACTAGCTACTCCGCATTGGGACGTAGACAATAGGGAAAGATATATCATCAACCTGTGGGGAAATCGACCGCAACATGCCCATACCGGACTTGACATGTGGAGATGGTGGAGACTTAACTAACATCATGCGGTTATTGCGTATTTATATGCATGCTATGCATTTCAGACCCTTATATATGCATGGTTATGGGTCTAAAACGCGTATGTCCCTCCGTTCTCCGCGTACCAAATTCCGCAACCTTGCAGCTAGATTTGCTGGACATCAGTACCAAACCGGCTAATCTCTTCTGCTGGATTTCCGTCTTCCAGAAGTTAAGAGTCAGAAGGGACACGTAGTCATAGCCATTCTTGTACGACAGTCGATTAACCCGAAGATTTCTGCATACGGTTGGTGGACTAAAGGGAAACGAATAAGTCATGGAAGAGTGTGCCACTTTTTACGTACTCGCGCAATTCGTCGGACTCAGCAGCAGAAATACCTTGAAGGCGCATTACGCTAAACTTCCTGCTAATCTTCTTTCTGAGTGTGCTAACCTCTTCGAGTGTTTTTGGCTGTCCAACAGGCACCGAACTTCTGCTTCATCTTAATTTTGCGACGTTCGTCAAAAAGCTACATTGAGAGAAGGGAATTTTTATTCATTTACATTGAGAATGAAAACATCTGATTTCCACATTCACCCTCCAAAATGATCTCTTCCATGCTGCTAGTGCGACGGTTTGGTAAAGTAAGTCGAAACACCTACTAAACTCCCGGGTAGTACATGAGTATCTGCTTTCTCATTCAACATAGCTCACAGGGTCTTAACGATACCTCTGGCACACGCTCACAACTATGGCATCATCATTCTATACAGCAATCCCCGAGCACATCGATCTAGATGTAGCTGCGAAACTTATCTATTGGATCTAACGAAGAATTTAGGTCTAAGCGACAAAGTCGAAGCTTTCTCGGTGCTACACGTGCGTTTTTTGTGCATTCCGTGCGACGGGTTGGGGGTTTCTGAATGAGGGAGGCAAGGAGAACTTCTAGTTTTCAAGTGTGCAGCTCGTCTTTGCAGGCTTTATCGAATAAGCCTTCATCATGCATCATCTAGTATAAGAAATCCTTCTACCCTCTTCCAGTCTCCGATATTCAGCCAGGCTAGTGATACAAATGTAGAGAAAAGTGCCTGCCCAAGTCCGCTATCCTTCCATCGATCGCAAGCATTAGCCACAGTCATCTAGAGCAATTTTTCGTAAAGTATGCTGATGGTGTTACTACTTCTTCCACTCCTTCTGTGTGCTAAATCTGTTGGTGATGAATACAGGCGGACAAGATTCCGAAACAGCAGCCTTTTTTATTCTGCCGGAGGAGGTTACTACCATTAAAATTAATCTTTCCCACTTGCGTTATCCAAAAGAATTACAGCGATGCAATCTCTGCTGGCCAAATCTTCCAATAAAATCACACTGGTCTGAAATATTGCGGGCCTATATATNCGATGCAATCTCTGCTCGCCAAATCTTCCAACAAAATCACACTAGTCTGATATATTGCGGGCCTATGTAAACACTCGATCAGTAGAGAAAAACGTTTTATGCGATCAGTATGTGGCACCAGCTATTGCAGATGCAAGTCGACAAAGGAACTTCCCTCTACGAGAGGGCCAAAACCTTGGCGCGATGTTACAACGCAACGAATGATGTTGCGCTTGGTGTAAAGGCTGTTAGTTTGGCGACTTCTTTCNNNATAATCTCTTTTCCAGTTAAACTGCTCAAAGTAATATCTTTAATAGTTAGCACCAGGCTTTCTGGGGCTGCTGGGGGAGTATCTGATGGACGTTTTCCATGACAGCTTGAGTAGGAGTTTGGCGTCTTTGATCAGAATTCTATCAAGTATAGCTGATTGCTCATTGCCAGTGGCAGTTTTGCGATCATCTACGGTTGCTTTCTTTCAAGTTGCGTCGAGATAAAGAATTACTCTGTTTTCTGATTCGCTCTGAGTGAAGAATTTTTCAGGCGGAGCGCCAACATTTCCTCAAAGTGGTAAGGTTGTACTTGTACGCATGTGTTTACAACAATCTGATAGACATGACTCGTGCTCGTTGCTTCGAGTGAGTATTTCTTATTGTACCTTCGTAATGTTCTACGACTGAGGAGAAAACTCAAAAAAGGTCACTAAAATGGAATAACTCTCCTTTGCCATCAGAAGGTTGAATCCATTTCATTCATTCCTTCTTTGCTATACTCAGTCCATGTATCGAACTCTGATTACAGCGCATTTACGTGAGCACAAATGACATCAAAGGGAACCGCCACGCATAAAGAGTTGAACAAACGTTGTCTCGGAGGGGTGTGTATTGGGTTACCAAGCTAAACATCCAGAAACAAACTTCAATGAGAAATGATTATGCCTAGTAGTGGAGCACCCTTCAGATCCTATAAGCTGAGTGACATAGGTGGTAGCACGAACACGATGCATACACTGGAACTGTTCGTTCGAATATCGGGAGTGCAGCGATCGTGGCTTCTGTGATCCGACCGAAGTGATTGCTCTTTTCAGTCACATCAAGAAGAATTGTGTGGAAACCAAACCGAATACGCAAGAGTGCTATTACTGGAATTGTGGAACAGATAATAGTGATGACAAGATAGAGCAGAGAGGACAATATGTTAGAGAAACGTTTTTGAGCAGCTTATCCATCTTGCACTCATGCACAGTACCTTTGCTAACGATGTTGCTCGCTATCTGCTGTCTCTTACGGCTGTGATTTCGCTCTAAATGACCGAATTTTTTTCTCTTCTCGATTGGTGGGAAATGTTTCTTTTCGAAGCAGGAAGGGAATCTAGGTGATGGACTCACTACCTGCCAGCTATCAAAAACAAACGGACGTCGTCGATTTGCGTCAACAGTCGTCTTGAGAATCATTGTTCATTCCTATAGCTCCAACTGTAGGTCGTCATGAAATGCAGGCCAATCAACACGTCAAAACAACGTGAAGATTCCAAGTATGGAAGCACTTCTTATTTATCGCCCATTGCACTCCGGATGCTTGTGACATGTACACTGATGCTTTCGTTATTTTAACGTCCATTTTTCATGCAATTTTCGCGGACACGAGCGCCTCGAAGACGTGTATAAGGAAGTGTAATCATTTTGTGCGGCGTTTACTTCATTCTGTCAAAATATACAAGAGTTCATGATATAAAGTGCGCCTTGATTCATAGTGTGATATTCCTCTTTCTTCTTTTCATTTTCTTTTAAGCCTTCATACATCTGTTGACCTGGTCGATTCATATACTCCACCACCTGAACGCAGCTCACGTGCTATTTGTTGAACGTTATCCGAGGGGGAGCGCATCGCCATCAGTGCTCACGAAAATGTTGTGTTTCGAACGTCGAAGTACAAAGGTGTCGGACGCCTCTCTTTTCAACAGATCAGACGAGTCTGTAAAAGAGCCTTTGTGTTGTTGGTTTCATCCGTCGATTTGCAAATGGGTATTTTGCATACATCGACAATATTGCTGGCATGTTTTCCGGTTCATGGCAGGTTTTCCTGTGTCCCCCAAGTGGCAGAATCTACAGTCGCCATCGCTTTAAAGCCTCACCAGAAAAATTAAACAGGGATAGCATCAGTACCCACTCCAGAGTTCACACCAGAACCGTCACCTTTGGTTCGAAGAGCTCGGATCTGTGCAAACCGATCGCTGTTCGCTCGGTTGGAAACTGCAGTGTGGTCGGCGAAAGCGCGAATCGATGGTGCCAAACGTCTCTCATTTTCTCGGCCTTCGCTTAATTTGCCACACAAAACAAGAGCTCTTCGTCTTTGACAAAATGAAACCACATTTCTTGCACGATAGGCCTTATGTGTGAGATCTCATAACGCATCTCATGAGATTTTTCATGTGACAGGAGCCTGCAGAAGTGCGCTGATATCTTCACGCAAGGGGGGCTTTGCGAACATTCGCTGTTCCAGATAGTGCTCCAAAATGGGAGTGTAATCTCTGAAATGAGAGTGTTGTAAGGGTTTGAAGCAAGAAGATGACAAGAAAACACCTTAATTCAGGGGCAAAATAGGCTCATTCGGTAGATATTATTGCATGTTTTAAATTTTGTTTTGTTTCCGCTTTGCCTCGAAGTGCAATCTTTCAAAATTCCATCACAACTTGAATGACGATGGAGGAGTTCAGTGCACTGGTGTCCGAGGGCCTATGCTGCAATGTCCCTCTATATATTGCTCCTTTCGATATTCACCAAGCCGAAAATATAGCAAAAGACCTCAGTATCTTCATAAATTGCTCTTCCACTCTGTGTTTAGCTAGAGCAGTCGCCAAGCAAATGTGAATACGATTTACATTCCTGTGAAGGTGCAAAAGGAGAGTTTCCCCTCCCTTTCCCCTCTCCACCATATGCTCTACGTCCATGGATCTATTCGCATTTCGACCGATTTTCAGAAATGCTTTATGAGCTAGCAATAACCATCAAACCGTTCAAATCAAATTCAACCCGGATCTCAAATAGAGTCGTTCAGCCATTGGTTGTATTATCATGAACTTCCATATGACACTTATTAGAGCGCCAACCGTAGTACGGCATCTGGCTGCGATAAGACTACCTATGTTCCAGTGTATGAGCTGTGCAGCTCAGCCTTTTTGAAAATTCTATATCCAGCCAAAATTTTCTATATATCTTTTCGAAATCGTCAGTTTCGTCCTCATCGAATTCAATACGTCGCAGTCACANNNCAATTATCTTCGACGCCTCAATTGCTTATTGAAGTTATCTCTCTATAATCTGTTTCCTGTTTCGATGGCTCTTACTCATTTTCAAAAGTGCGCACTACATTTGCGCTTGAGTCACTTATCGGTATATGTCGACGAATCATCGATGTCCAGGATCTCAGCATAGACTTGTTCAGTATCCTGCAACGATGTCCATGTCGGTGGATCGTTGCAGCAATTAATGAATCCCCGACATACCTTACCTGGTGTCAGCAAAAGAATGGTACAGAAAGTACGATAAAGTTTGGCACATTCTTAGAGTTCTTTAATTTCCAGTGCCAGCGGCAATATTAGGTGACTGGTTTCCCCTCGCATCCAGGTAAGCATAGCACATTTTACCCGGCGTCACTCACAACAGTGATTACCGTCACTGGATGTCGCAAAATTTAATGCGTCTTTATGCCACCCATCATGGACACGCTTCCGAATCTATTAATGAACAAGCTGCATGCGCTTTGCAATATGCCACGTCAGCATCTCATTCGGCCGTCACGAGTTTCGGAGACACCTATTTTGAAGGTTCATTCGTCTCGTCTGGATCACGCTGCGTGGTTGTATTCACCGTGGTATGAGTGCTCGCTTGTATGTTGGGCGAGTGCCGCGATATGCATCTGCGAGCGATGTCGAATTGTTCTTCAGAGGATACGGCCGAATCAACATATTGAAGAATTAAATAAAGTTTTGAAGAACTCTATTGTGGTTTGGAGAGATAACAGCACGTTGCAGCTTATAACTGGGGAGGCGATAGCTTTCGTGGGATTTTGAGGTTTCCCCTTCATCGTAATAAAGTACACACTACATGCACAGGCAATTATATGCGAGAACTATGATAACTCTTGTGGCATTTGGATCAAAGAATCAAAATATGCCGTCCGTTGAGAAAGGACAATATGGGTCATAGTTCGCACCCTGCCAGCTTGTAATGGAACAAGAATTCCAGCTAACAAAGTTTTTCAGCTGCATCAGTACTATATGAACTTTCGCAACTTTTGTGAAGCTTAGCAACACATTGAAGGTGTGAAAATTGGTAGCCATCTCTTCGCTTGGCTTGAGCGAACGAAAATCATCGTTGAAGATTTCCCACAATCATCTGACCCTACATTTTCATCAGTGCCGTTTCATCGTGTTAAATGCCTAGCGTGAACTAATTCCCTGAAATTCAGACCCCCTGATTCTTCAAAGACCGAATCGTTTGTATACTGCTTCATTCTACTGCATTCTTAATACACCGTCTTCTCGCTCATACTTCTGTTGAGGAGATTCTATGAATCTTCCGTTTTCCGAGAGATTCCTCAACAAAATCAATTGTTGTAAACAATTGAGGTTTTCGAAAGAAGGCCATAAGTTGGGAGGTCTCGAAGGAAAAATATGCAGAGTCCTCACTCCTCATAGTGTGTTTTAAACATTGTTTTCTGCAATTCTAGCTGCCTACATCGTCATCGCCAAGGGCCGGCTCTCTGACACCATTGAGAGTTGCAATTGCACGAGGCTATGATTTGCTGTAGTCATGTCATAGAGTTACGGCAGTTTAAACCGATACCGTGACCAAGGACTGATCAGCACATATTGCATGGGCTCGCAGTATCTCATCTATTCACTAGAAACAATAACGGTCGGTAAAAGTGAACAAAACGCAACTTGAAAACAGTATGGCAACTAAAAGATGCAAATGCTTTAGACCCTGGCCTTATGAGGACGATAGGTAGATATGATCTGCGCAGGTCACTATTTTCTTCAACCATTTGAGTATGCAGTTCGAAAGTTCGTCTCAACCGAACTCACATCATTTCCACGCCATCTACTGCTCTCTTCTGTTGCTTTCCAGGGTGCACCCGCATCATTTTAGGTCTTATTCGACGGTTAGTGAGTTGTAGGTACAATAGGCTGCACAAGCACAGTGTTGGAAAGGAGCAACGTTGTAATTGTTGTGTTGTTTGAATGAAGTCGATGTGGGCGTTTTAGTATTATCGGTGCCAGTTATAGAGAGGAATCAACAGTCCACATATCAAGCCTCTAATGCTGAATCATTAATAGCCTTGGTTATCATACCCTGCTTTACAGCTATGCCTAATAAGCATTATACTTNNNTTCATGGTTCATTAATATACCCGGTGCAGCATATATCTTTGCGATGAATGTGAAAGAAAATATTTGAGGAATTCGATGACCCACGTGATGCTGAGGATGCAGTTCACCATCTCAGTGGGAAGGAGCTCTGTGGAGAACGCGTCAACATCGAATTCACCCGCCCAGCATGGCGAACACGCATCGGCAGATACGACCGGTATTTGCCATCGAGGTGATCCTTCAAGTCAGTCTCATGCATTTCACTTTCACAACCACTTACTCCCGTGGATTTCTTGCATGTTGATATGGCAACGAGTTTCTCGTCATTCTGGTGTTGAAACAAAATTGACATATAACTATCTATTTCTTATTATCAACATATCGAATGGACATGAGTGTCACTTTGGGAACTGGTAGATTCCTCGAATTCGTTCAACGTGACTTGTTGTCCTCCTTAATTCGGAATAGGCAAAGCCCGGCGCTTCGTTTCTGCCAACGAATTTACGAAAGTAATAACTGCTCAAGCTGTGAAGTTTGAAGGAGCTGAATTCATCCGATAGCGAGAATCACTCACAACATATTTCCGTAATCGGCAAAAAAATTGCCCAGTGGCAAATACGTATGTCCAACTACAATGAGGAGGCTCCCATTGGTTGTTGGAATTTCAGTCTCACCGTAAAGGATTTGAGTGATGTGTGCCCAGAGAAGGCTACTTGAAGAAGTTGTTTTGCCACATTGAGCGTAATGATTAGCTATAGTAACCGACAAATTCTTGATTTAAGGCCATGTGCTCCGGTCTGATGAGCTTTAAAATGCAGGACGTTGGTCCTACTGGGAACTGCTGA
>JAARMF010003307.1:0-10194 GCA_022844705.1 Toxascaris leonina
CCCCCCCCCCCCCTCCCTCTCCCCTTCCTCCCAGAAAAGAATCAGCCATAATTTTCTCCAGGCAAATTATGAAAATACCACTCAAATCCTATCCTCTAGATCATTCAGATAAAACCACTGAAGCATACTCTGCTTTATTCGTGCACGTTATGATAGCAATGCTTATTCGCTTGCTATGCAGCCGATCGTTGCGTGGTTGATCGAATCGTTTCAATAAACGACAAGCGAACTTTTGCGAAAACTTTCATCATTTTCATTTAGCAGACTTCTTGAAAAATATCGTAAATTGCAATGTTTTTGCAATTTCAGTTTATTGAATCATAAATCTAAAAAAAAAATTGCAATTTTCTTCTACAATTTCAATTAATCGAAATGAGTGTTTAGAAGATTTTTTGTTGCAATTTCTCTCGAATGAACTCATCTTACTTTATATTATCTGCAAGCATTCAATATTCGTTTCAATATGCTCACTTGCAAAATGAAACATTGCAATTACTTGATGAGATTCTGCAAAATGAGATTCATTAATGAGAATTTCTTTGTGGCAATTTGATTGATGAAAGACGATCAATGAAATTGATTCGTCGACGATGATTTTTGGTGAATTATTCTAGGATGTTCGAAGGATATTGTTCTAAGATTGCGTTCACAAACAACGAGCTAATTCAAAGAATTGCATCATTTTAATCTATCAACGCGTCAAAGGTTTTCTTCATTTTGTGATTAAAATAGTCGCCATAGAAAGGTCATTGTCTAAGAATATGAGCCCCATAGGAACATTGGAAAGGTCATTGCCTAGAAATATGGCCCCATAGGAAATTTTCTTCTACTTTTGTAAAATTAAAATTTCTGCTTAACCACAATTCAAAAATTTCATCACTTTCTTAGAAAATTATTACTGAGAAAAAATAATGAGCATTCGACGTCTCTTTTCTTTATGAATTATTTTATGAGTTTTTGAAATTCGTCTATCAATAGCACATAATTTCAGCTGAAATTCGAATCGATTTTCGAGGCATTTTTGCTCGTTGTACTTACTTGATGACTTTTATTGAATAATGTGTAATGAACAGGTAGATGATGCTTGAGTACCCTCAAAAATATAACTTTCCTTCAATTGTTTCTTTTAGCGTTTCTATAGGTCAACATTTTTGCTTCCACGATGAGATAGTCGCCCAATAAATTGTCTAATAAGCGTCTGATATGGGAAGAAAAGCAGACAACCACATTGAAATCAACAATACCGCTAATGAAATATTAGCAACCAACTTAAATGATGCGTTCATTTGTTTGCTTTCTATAATTTTCTAGCTCATTCTATTTAAGCTTAATCGATTGCTTGCATCACATAACCAATAATCAATCATATAAGATACATAGAATAACTCATCTATTCATTGTCAATTTTCAATTAAGATCACGAGTTTATTGTAATGCTCTACGATAATGTTGATTGCTAAAGGCTTCTTTATGTTTGCGCTCGATGGAATCATAAAACGAACGCAGAATTGAAGTTCAACTGAAATGTTAGCGTGTTAAACGAACATAAGATCGACGGGATGATGCATCTTCTTAGAAATTTGAGCGTTCTCCGAAGAAAAATGCATGCATGCTATAAACCACTTTACTAACGAATCTATAGGATATAGCAATGATGACAACCGTCTATCGAATCGTCATCGACAGCTGAAATTGCGATAGTTTTTTACAGATCGGAATCATTTTCCATTGGCTTTGTTGGCTATTTTTGGTTTCATTCGAATATTTTCGCTTTTTAGTATTCTATTTTCACTAAATGGTTCAGAAATTGACCCTACAAGGAATCACGGATCGGTGGGATTGTAGTTGTGCTGGAATGATTATCAAAGCATTGTGATCGGCATTGTATGTACAATCATATTGTGCAAATTTGAAATGTGAAGACGCTACATAGAAATGAATGCTTCAGCATCCGAAAGGAAAGACGTTTTTTGGAAATGCAGAAGAATCCTCTCCAGGAAAGCTTTAGGTATTAGTAGCTGCTCAGATGGAATGGGAACGGGGATAACAAAATGTCCGTTTGCAAGATTCGCTTCAAATCTCTTTACCTTATGTGAGTGAATCAACCGCATTGCCTAAAGCACTCATCGGATGAATGAACACGAGCAATATGTAGGAATATGTGAAATCGCACGAAATGCTTAGATGTTAGCGGGTAACAAAGAAGAGAAGAAGGTGATGCTTTGCCTGAAGAGGATGCGGAAGGAAGTCGGCATTCATTAGCTCATGCAAAGTGTCATTGAACGGCATGATTAGTCGAGGATCAGATGGAAGAGACGAGAGTCTGAATGACACCGAAGTGATACGGAAGCATCGAAAACGTTCGCTGCAAGTGTGGTTTTTTTGTTTTGCAACTTTTCATATAACGGCATGCATGAGGTTCTGTGACTTAAGGCTTATGTGTGTTGTAATCTTGTACCAAATATTTCGTGGCTTAATTCTGCTTCATTCAATCAGGCAGATGGGCGAATTGAAGACACAGTCTGCTAATCAAGGGTTGTGGTACCTCTCAAAATTTCCGACCATTGTCTGTCCGCTGAGAGTGGAATGGGAGTTGAGAGAGGAGGATGATGGTGGGTGAAAGTGAGATCAACTGAAACTACGCGTGACTTGCTGCTCGGCTCATCGTTGTTCTAAAGAGAACGAAGAGTATTATCGTTGTTGACTGATAGTAGTGCCAAAAAGATCTTTTTTGGAAAAAGGAATGCATAATTCGTCATCAGTTTCCGGGGAATTCATTCGAAATTGGCGAAGCTACATGACAAAGTCGCCAATTACTTTCCTGCCTGCACTACCTTTAGAAAGGGTATTTACAAAGCTTTGAAGATAAAAACAAGAACATTATTGCAGTTATTATGGTGGGTATGTTCCTGTCGTCTAAGTGGAGGTAGGTTTTTCCATCGTATCTTGAATTTAACTTTTGGAATCCTCAAATGAGTTGCAAAGATTAGTGGACCTTAAACATGATTAAGAACTGACCAAAGTTCTGGTCAAAAAGGCCTACAAGACGCTATCGTTCCGTGAATATTTGCTCGGATGGTATCAGCACTTCGAAAGCGATCTCACTGAGTGAGATGACCTATCGAAATTGAAGGGGAATTGAGCTTTCAGTTGAGTTGATTGTTTCGCAAGAGTTTCAAACCTATGCTCAAGAAAAGGAGGCGATCCGCATCTATGCTTTATTCATCGCCAAAAGATCAAGCATCGATAAACGAAACTTAATGAGCTCTTATAAGTCCTTAATACTCATGTTGAAGTTTTAGAACAGGAAGAAGGAATGCAGTAATCTACATGGAACTTTTCATCAAACTGTTAACGTAAGCAACCGATGAATTCACAACTATAAATTTCTCCAAAACTTTGTCGTTTACTCACTTCCCGCTGTTCTTGTTGTTGTTGTTGTTGTTGCAATTAACTGTTCTTAAACAGTTGAGTATCGTCTCATGCCTCAGGAATAATTTTTTACAGACTAACCCTAATAAGAAATCTCTTCAATAGAATTTCGATTGAGAACCGAAAATGCTATCAATTTTTATCCGCCGAAAAATACTGACCGGTCAGTCATTCCCCTTTGCAAATGAGCTTCAGCATAGCAAGAACCCTTCGATTAGAACGGAATCGAATAAAATTTCCACTGCTCAAAATCACAAAGATGTAATCGTTAATTCGCTCGTTAACAAATTACTTTGACAAATTCGTTCATGTCGAAATTGGTCGCATATAAGCAAATAAAAAGTTGAATAACGACTCATCCATCGACTTTGAAACCCATCTGCCCATCGAATTTCAATTAGCGTTATATTTGCTGCATTGAAATTGCTCAATATTCTGAACAAAAAAAAAATCGAGCAAGCTTATAACTTATAAACTACGTATCTCTCATTACCACTTCTTCATTAATCGTGTCGGTATGATGCTTCGCTCATATATGTCTGCAATTTACTGATTAAAATATCGATTAAAAAAGTTAGGCCTTATCATCGGATGACAAAAGTTCTCTCTGTGCATTTCATTGTTCAAAAAAAAACTGGTGCTAGCAACGCCACTTCAAAGGAATGCTATAATGGGTACGCAACGAACCTATTAATTCAACTTAAATCCTATTAAATCCCACCAAAAACTGAGGGTTACCGGCGATTAATTTTATTATGAGATTGCCTTGCATAATCAGTGAATAAAATTAAAATGCGCAAAGTTTTCACCGGAAGTGAATCTACTGGGTATAGTGTTGAAGAACTTTGCTAGGGTATCTGATGAGAGCTTTTCTTCGAAAAGAGACTGATCGAAGACAGCGACAAACGTTATTTATAATCGGATGGAATGAATGCGCAATTAAACAAAGTCCAATTCTTTCTCCAATCGCTAAAAGTTAAACTAGAAGCCGCTATGTATTTTTAACATGAGCAAATATTGTCAAAAAGTTGCATATTTATTGAAGTTTTTTAGCCATCGGCATAATCTCTTCCCGTTTGCACTTTTGACGACGAAAATAAGCCTAATAAAGTCTCTATGAATATCACAATATCTTTGTGACGTTTTTTTGCACATTTATTACAATAACAACTTTGAATAATTTAGCAATTATATTTATAAAGAAAATCCAACATCAATAGTGAATGCTTCTTGAATTGTATTCTTGAACTCATCTCACTTTCTGAACATACCTCACGAACTGCGATTGATGTATCATTAGATGTTATTTGCAATGATGCTGCATCGTTTACTTTTTTGTTCGATCTCTGTTCAATAATCGCAATGATTCCTCAAAATAATGCATCAACTAATTTACTGCCTATCAAGCGTGAAATTAAAGCAAATCCGAAATGCTTCAGATTCACGCATTAGTAATTCATTTTCAAAAAGTTCAGCATTATACATGACAGCTAATCGATCCGCTAATCAAATTATCAATCTGCTAATCAACTTATCAACTTGCTTATCAACTTGCCAACTTGCTAGCCAACTTATCAACTCGCAAATCAACTTACTCACTTGCCGATCAGCTTATCAACCCGCTAATCAACTTATCAGCTTGAAAGCCAGATTATCAACCCACCAGCCAACTTAACAATCTTACTAAATCGCTTATAGAACTATCAATCTGCCAATCGGATTACCAATTTGCTAATCAGCTTATCATTCCGCCAATCAAGTCATCAACCCGCTAATCAGCTTATCAATTTGCTCATCGGCTTATCAATCCGCTAATCAACTTATCAATATGCTAACTGAATTAGTATGCTAACTGAACTTAATTAGTATGCTAACTGAATAATCAGCACATTAACTTGCTAATCGACGGTAATCTCTATGATAGTGCTCTTAGATGATATAAATCTGAGTATTATTTTAGAATCATATATGAAACGATAATAAATTATTGTTTAATGTAGCGCATTCTTAATATGTGCCTAAGTTGTCATTGTTTTGCGACGGAAATGAGAAAGCGTCTATCCGATTGATGATTGATTTCTCGAGAAAATTCAATCACAATATCACCATCACACAAATACGCTATAATCTATCACTTTTATGAATGTCCTTTATTGCAAACATTTTACATCGCTTATCGTCTTATGATCATTGCTTTATTGTTTAGCTTAGAGCGCACCATAGATCCTATATGCTTCGTTCGTTTTTATTTTTGAAGTGCACCGAGCACATCATTGAAATATCCTTAGTCGAATTTCGATCGTTTTTTTTTCTTTCACTTGTCAATTTCAACTGTTGCTTATTTAATTTTTCTTTTCTTTTATTTTTTTTTTCACTCAAAGGTGCCATCACCATCACTTGCCTGCTCCGTTCATCAAAATTTAGTGTTTTCATCTATATTACTCATAGACGGTTCAAGATGTGTAATTCCCTTACGGGCATTGATGTGTTGAAATGTAGCTATCTCTTTTCGGTAGTGTTATTTTACTTAAAGCGATAATATTTATGGCGTCGTCTTTTTTTTTTAGTATAGTCGTTTATTAATGCTGGATTTTTCAGAAGTGCTTAAGTTTCTAAGGCGATTTTACAAAAAAGAAAAATCTCGCACACTTTATTAAAATGAGAACCTAATTCACAAAGTTGCTGCATATTTCAATCAAAGCAATGTTCGTCGCTGCGTTATCGAGAAATCGTTAAAGAATTTTTGAAGTCGAAGTAAAATTTTTTTAGATAAAAGCAAAGAGTGAAAAATAGAATAAATCGAGGATATCAAAATTACGAAAAAAAAATAAAAAATAAAAATTGATTTATTTTCAATTCGATTTTCATTTGAATTGATTCATCGAACTGTCGGATTATTTCGACATTAACCAACTTTTCGGCGATATTATTTACACATCTCAAATTGAAAGATAACCGCTGAATTTCGAGATTTTCGGCCGATATGCACTATTCTCTTTGAATGTAAAGAATAAAAAACGATAAAAATAGTAAAATTATATCAAAAAAAGAGTAGAAATATTAAAATCATGTTAAAAAAACAATAAAATATTTAAATTATATCGTAATTGCACATTTCAATGGAATTGCGTAGTTCTAAATTCCGCATATGATATGCAAATTATTGCGATTGTTTACTTCTTATGAGTCAACTCGAAGCGTTTGAACAAATTATTCTCCTCGCTAACTTTGCTATGTATTTCCTCTAAGAGCAAATGAATCGATCGTTTACTTCGAAAAATTCAACGATATTTAAAATTCTTTGAGAGTTGCATAAATTTGCCGAAGTGATATTGAAAGAATTTTCGACGAACTCAATGATGCAATTAGCACTCATAATGAAAGCACATCGATGGAAGAAATATTTATCTGCTATTCATGCGCAATGAAAAGTTGCTAATAAGATGTCTGAGTGTTGTATTCGCGATGATTTTTGCTTCTATCATCAACGCTAGCGATGCGAAAGTACTCTAAAATAAGTGTCCACTTATCTTGCATCTACTTCAAAATTAACAAATAACAGATCCGTCTTGAAAATTATGGGAAATTTTCCTAGTTTTTTGCTCGTAGATTATCGACTCACTCTCAATGTTTGTTTCAGGATTTTTCTTTTTCAACTTCCTTCTTCTCTGTTATCAAATCTCTTTCTTCGAATAGATTATCATGCACGACGATGTATACATAGCGTCATGATTGAATGCTATCATAAATTATTGTTTTTTTTATGTGGAAATAGCTCCCTTCGTTCTTTGTTTGAACTATTTGATTTTCAGAGAAATTTGTGCAATTTTCCGCAAAGTGGACATCGTAAGCCATGCTGAAAACAAATTGCTTATCCAAGCTTATCATTGCGTAGATGATTTTATCAATAGCCTAAGAAATATTTCTCATATACTAGAAACGAGCAAAAATTGATTTATTCGTTAGCATATTTCTATAATGTATTATTATTCCAAAGGAATCTCCATTTTTACAGAAAAATTTTATTTTCTATGAATATTTATAAATTTTGTGATTATTTATTGCTATTAGCATTGAGTGATTTAGATGGCAATTATCGTTGATGTTTTTTGAGGATTTCATTATTACCCATCATCTCTTTATGAGATGAGACTCATAAAACTTTCTTAAATTTTTATATCATCATATGTTCACATAACTTCAAATAATCATCGATAATGAACTTCATATTTTTAGCATCAGTTACTTATCGAAATGAAAGAAAAAAGCTATTGACCTAGAAGATGACATATTAATTTTTATTCGTAAATTATGTTGCTATTTGACTTTCAATACGTTACCTTGAACAGGTATCGATATTACCTGTTCAAGATGAGGTATTCAAAGTCAAATAGCAACGCAATTTACGAATATCCTTTTTTTCAAGGTAAGGCGTTCAAGGTAAATTAACTCCGAAACTTATCTAAGTAAACGTTATCATTAGTTTGATGTGATTTGATGCATTAATTGCTATCATAACATTCATTAAATTACAACAATTACGATTGAATAAAGTACTCTTTTGCAGCTAAATGAGAGTAGCACCTTCAAGTTGTTAATTCCAATATGTGCACTATTCACGCAAAAGAAATTCGCAATAGTCTAGTGTCATTCATCCGAGAAATGGGCCGATTTCGTTCAGTTTCATTACTATAACAATGAAATGATTTTTCATCTCATTCAATGAAACACCATAATAATTGATGGAGAAATAATTAAGTTGAAATAGCGGTTCGATGCGCATCGCTTCCTCTTTTCTTTTTGTTGCTATCTGTTGAGTTCTTCCTTAACGGTCTTTCTTCATCCATCAGTAATCGTTATTTCATAACTGATCGAATATATTCTATCTCTACAAGTTTTATTTCTTTTTTTTTCTGCAATTCTCTCGAATATTTATATTGCCATCCAAATAGATATATTCTTTATTGAATGTAATACACATCAAATGAATATTTTCTAGTTGTTGATTGTTATTTATTTATGTGAAAATGGAAATATTATCGTAAATGACCACTCTTGCTATTTATCTATATGCGTGGTATTGTTTATTATTACGTCGAATAAAATTCAACTATGGCAATAATAATAATGAAAAAATTCGATAAGCATTCCGATGTTATTTATAGATGAAATAGATTTGTTCTTAATGAAATTATTTTTCGTTTTCTATTTAAGTCATAGATAGGAGAGTAGTTGTGGGGGATTTTCAATTGAGATGATTAATGATGAAGTTTTAAACGTGACAACAATATATCGATATTCCCATTAAATAAGAGAACTTGTTGTGCTTGATCGTTAGTGCTATACTTTTGGCAATAAAGGAAGCTAATACTAAATTACAAATGTGAGTGGAAATAACCTCAATAATAGCTAAGGTGTCATATAATCCAAAACGTTTGCCTCTAAGAGAAAGCCACCTAGGCATTGTCTTGTTGTTATTTGTTGCCGTCATTGATCATCTCCATTTTCATAACGATGTAGTTATGTATAATTAAGATCAGGCTCGCAATCTATAGCAGATGGGGCGTGGTGTTAGGAGACAATTTTCGGTTCATTTGTATCGTGATGGGAAGCAATTTTATTGGGGTGGATTTTCCGATTAAAAAGCCCGGAAGCAAAAAATCAAAGAGTTCCTCAACTAGCACTCGTCGTGGTGCAAATCTCTTTCAGGATCGCATCAGCAGCACTGCCTATAGAATGTTATCATTGATATTAGTGTCAATAATAGTAATTATTTTTCCTATCACTAATGTTATCTATATGAATGCCACCTTAGCTGGCAGATAGTAGCTGCTAAACAGTGATACAGATTTGCGTATAAATAATGACGAACTCTAGTGTTTATGCTTTCTATGGCATAAATAATGTCAAAATATTCGTTTATCAACCGATCACCTTCGCCAATTGACCTTTAAGGAAATATTGCGTGTTATACTGCGCAGAAGTTTTAACACAATTGCTATATTCAACGGTTATGTGAAATTGCCGTTTCTGATAAAAGAATCGTATACGACAATCCAATGACGCCATATTCGGAGAAATTCCGCTATGAAACATCCGAAACGTTAAAATGAACCTATGCGAATATATGAAAGCGATGAATAAAGATGAGTTGACCATTCAATGAACTTGTAAAAGTATGAAAAATATGTGATATATCTTTAAAAAACTGTTGAAAGATTATTTTTTAGTCGTTATTTTTAGCGATCGCGAGAGTTTCGATAAATTCACTAGGCACATTAAATGTTATTGAATGGATTTATTTTAATATTTAGGAAGTGAGTGAGAGCATTATACAGAGAAAAGATTTCGCGAAATTGCCAACGACATAGGAGATCAACGAGAGAAATTTATTCGTCAATTGAGTAGAACTGAAACAACAAAAAAATGATGTGAAGTGAGGAAATAAATCGAAGCCTTGAGGAATTGTAAATAATTGAAACAACATTAGGCTCATAAGAACAACACGCACATCGGAGCCAGTTGTCGACTAAATATTCCTAAAAACCTTTTCTGACACCGCTGGCGTTCCACTTTACGATCACTTGGACAGAGTGAATTTCCGCGCGAGTTAAATTGCTCAATCACATTAAAAACAGCATGTGATAAGCCGTGATAAGCTTGGACGCCAGTCAAAAAAACAAAATCTTATGCTAACGACAACAACTGATGAAGTGAAATAGCGAGGGGGGGGGGGGGGGGGGGGGGGGAAGGGAGGAGGGG
>JAARMF010003308.1:0-18018 GCA_022844705.1 Toxascaris leonina
TGTAATCTTCATCGACAGACCACATACAGATAAATATTTACATTAGCTTCGGCTTCGTATGATGAAGTAGTCAATAAAAAATTGTTCAACTGAAGCTCAATTGCAGCATAATAGCCTATTTGATTGTCGAATGCATGAACACAGTGAGGCCTTATTATTGAAATCCTTCAGTGGCCCTACTTTCATGAGAAATTGAGATAGAACTATGAGAAATAAACGGAATTTTAGAGAGAATCTAGTGAAGGTATAAAATTTTGAATGCCCATCGGAACATAAGTATTCTCTGTTAGTTAAACTCATTCTTAAGTGAAGTAACCTAACTTATTAAAGTCTTTATAAATGTAAGTGTTGAATTTATTCAAGAAAAAGCATTAAAAATTTGGCGCTAAGGATTGAAACATTAAATATTGGAACAAAAATTAACGATTAAAAAGCTAAAACATTGCTTGCGCAATCAGCGAAGTGTATGTGTGCAATTTCACAGCTGGACGCTTTAGTAGTGAATATAGTTTTTTGAGCAAACACAAGTTGATGAATATCGGCGAGGCTATTTTAAACGGTATTTTAATTGCCCTCTTCGCTAAGAATGATCAACGGGGGCCGAACACTCAGAAAAAAAAAAGAGAAATGATAATATGATATGGCCTCTCATGGCACTAACAACTCTGAAGGGTTCAGTGATGCCCCTCACATGATGCCAGCTCAATAAGCAATTCTCCAAATATTGCTTTTCAAAAATTATTTCGCTTTGAAGATGTCTTTGTCCAATTTTTGTTTCGTTTGGTTACGAAACAATCGGCGAATGGAAAATGCTTCAGAGCCTTAAACAATGCTGTTCGCTTATCGCCCTTTTCAAAAGTCTTTTCTAGTGCTCAAAACATTACATCGTTATACTTCGAATTTTTTTTCCCCTGCTTGTAAATAATAGATAAGATGCTTAAGCCCGTCACCGCAGCGACTGCAGATATTCATACAGAATTGTTCCAGTTTAGGCTGTTGATTTAAGCATTGCAGTCAAATAGAAGCCGAAAGCAGATATAGAAAATATTGAAAGCCCTAAAATCTATTCTGCATTCTGTATCACTTTTTTTTGCGATCTACTGGATGAACATAGTACTGCGAACTTCAAACTCCGGTTTAGAGAGAATTCGGTTATACGTTAGATAAAATTATCTCTGCCAACAAATTCATGCAAAGCGTTTTACGACTGGATGCTCAGTGGTCAATGGGCGTGAGTTTTACAACAATTATACTGTTCCTTTGCATGAAGAATTTTTGTTGATAAAATTGCCCACTGGACGAATGCATACTTGAATAGCAAATGAAACACTAAATCGATTCGAATTGGTTCAGTGGTACCAAAGGCTACCAAAGGTCAGGTGGTACAACCTGCAGAACCACTGAGAACAAGCATGCTTGCATTCTGAAAGAATAAAAGAGCGACACTTTTATGGATAAAAAGATGCCTTTTGTTTAGTTTCACAATACGGAAATGAAAAAATTTTCGAGAACGCCTCCGCTATTTTAGTATTTCTCAGCCGAGCGAAAGCAAATTCTCATTCATTTCAATAACCCTCTCTTCACAAGCAAATGCAAACACCTGCTTTGATTTGTTTAAATTTGCGTTTCTAATTATTACATCACTAGAGAACGATGCGTCAAGCAATACACTGTTACTTGAAGCGCTAGTGAACCTCCTGGATTGACTGCCTCATTATGTACCCAATTGAAATGAGTGGCCGCATAAGTGGAGCTTAACTTTCTAAGGTAGATGACCTGCTGTAACAGAAAAGCAGCAGCTACGTCTCCGTTCAATTTTCGCTTGCTAAAGGGAAAAGTGATTTTACTCCCAGTTCGACTCGTCTTCCCATCTTTACAAATTGATTTCCAATCCGTTTAAACGTCTTCAGTTGTGTTGCGCCCAAAGTGTCGAGGAGATTTTGTTTCTTGAAGCATTGGGCCGTAGACCCAAGAGACTGGAAATGAAGGAATGAGCTGGTCTTTTAAGAAGTGAACAAGTAATTTCATCAGAAATGATAATAAGTCTCTCGCGAATATGAAACAAATTGTTATCTACTTTTGCAATATCAAGTTCAAAATTTTAATTTACAGGTGATTTCAGTTTGCATGAAAGATATGCTATCGCTATTTGCATTTCTCACTGTACATGCATCCACCATTTTATTTCATCGGCACTCATTCAGCATTGTTTTTCACTGACACATTCGTACTGCTGAAAGTAGTAGGGTCTAGCCATATCTGACTAGCGAAGCAAGTTCCGGTATCTCGCAGCAAGGAGTTACCGAATTGGAAATCTAGCTCCCTCTAACCTTTCTCCCTCCCTAACGAACATCTTCAACTCTTTTTATTTTAATGCTTCACTTTCATTCGTTTACTTTCACAATATTTCACGAAAGTGAGAGATCCTGGTATATGGGTATATTCGACTGTCTACAATTTTCAAGCCCCCGTCCACTTGACCAAATTAAAAGCGGTATATAGGACACCCATTGTACGATCTGAAAATCACGAAATTTTCAACTCTATTTGAGAAGTTGGTACAGTCATCAGGAATGCGCGGGAACTTCCTGGCTCTCATCACTTCCAGGAGCTCTGCTCTCTCTCTTTTCGGCTCGGCGCGACCGACCTCCGTCGTTTTCTTTGCTATTCATTCGATCCCTCCCAACGGACGGCACACTTCAATATTCGTTATTATGCTTCATTTTCCTGCTTGACAGAGGAACTGTTATTCAAAAATCGGTCACTTGGCACCACTGTTTGCATGCAATCGCACCGTTTTACGCCTCTTCACTTTTTCCTATGATGGAAGTCAAATGTGATATAATTGTGAAGAGTGGGAGTGATAGTAATCTACATGCACTTCTATAAATTCGTTTCGTAAAGGACACAATTGCTTCAAATTTGCATCTATTTTCCTATCGGACTTTCATTTCAACCGATTATCTGAAACAAAAAAGAATTTAGTGGAATATATGTACCAACAGCAGATTCAGTTAGCACATGAGGGCAGTATTTGACGTATCTCATTTTTGTTGGCTGCTTGCGAGCAAAATGTTACTTATTTTATGAACTGTGGGAAGGTTTGTTCTATTTCCGGTTAAGAATGAAATTGTAAGCGAATGGCCGTAATGAAATGGGTTCGATCAAGATGCCCTAAGAACGGTTAACGGAGGCTCACTGAGAAGCAGTAATGTGGCAAACAAGGGCTTGAGAACGCTGACCACGTTTGTGGTATTGGTCAGTTTGGGTCATCATCCGAGTGCTACGCATGGTGCATTAAAAACGATGGATTTGCTAGGTCTTTGCGGCTTCGAAACTCGCCAGTTACCAAAGATATCTGAATATCATGAAGCAGGTTGCTGCATCTGGGAAGCCGAAGCGAGCGAGAAGCTCGGTAGTTGAGAACAAAAAAAGGAATAACTGAGTTAAGAAAAAACAACGGATTGTTTGCAACAGAAATGCGAGAGATTCCTCACAAAACTGTACGGCGGAGGGAGTGACCACACGTTCGTTGCAGGGACAAATAATGAGCCGTTCTTATGATTCATCTACTCAGAGGTAAGAAACGATATCCAACGCATGAAAAGTGAGAAGGTAGCAGGTGACCCTGGATTAACTGGCGAAATATTGGAATTATGAAAGGAACTGCTAAATTATGGCGCCAGCAAGGAATTTCTTAGGAGTTCGTCCACTCAAAAACTCTTCCGTTACCAAAAAAACGGCAGTTCAGATGATATCGAAAACTATCGCCCAATATCACTCTTATCGACAGTCTCAAAGTGCTTCTCCAGAGTTCTAGGCAAAAGGATACAGCAGCAAATCGAGCAGAAGCGAGGTGACGAATAGGCAAGGCAAGTCAGCAATCCAAGCGCTTACTACGCTGATCGAAAAAACCAGAGAGTACAACTTGTCCCTTTTATCTGCTGCTTGTAGTCTATGAAAAAGCCTTCGACTTTATTGAACACGACGCCCTCTGGAGAGCTACGGAAAGCGGCGGAGCAAATTCTTCTATAATCTTCATCCTTCAAGAAATCCAACGCAGATCGATGTCCGCAATTTTCATATACGAAAGACAAATGCCATTAGAGGTCAAGGGGAGAGTACGACAGAGATACTGCATTTCCTCGCTGCTGTTCAACGCGAATTTGCAACTCGTGTTCGACGAGATAGATTGGCACAACAGAAGCGTCAACAACGATGGGAAAAAAAACTTCCACACTTGATGTTCGCAGATGACGTAGTCCTTTCAGATTGAGGGTCGAATGAAGGAACAAAAATTTCCCATCGGCCAAATGAAGAGAGTGGTATGTAAACTTGTGGCAGAAAGTGCAGCTGCAGGCTTATGAATAAACACCTCCAAAACGAGACCGATGAGTGACCGAGAGCTGAAGTCGACAATTCTTGTAAGACGCGAAACGATTGAAAGGGTAAACGGATTTATCTCTCTGAGCAAATGTTTGAAAATATGCGAGGGGATGGAAGCAGATTTACGGCACACAATCGAACAAGGCTGAAGAGCATTTTTCAAGAACGAGGAATCCTACAGTGAGAAAAATGTTCTGATGAGTCTCAAATGGAAACTTCGATAAAAACATGATGCCAACAGTCCTTTAGGGTGCAAAGACGTGGTCGACCACAAAGAAAATGCACACGTTACTGGAAGTGGCAAGGAGGAGAATGGAAAGGATCGTAACAGGAGTAAAATTGGTCAACACGAAAGGTAATGAATGGCTGCGAACAGTAACAAAAGTAAAAGACTGAGTGACCGAAGCTGGAATGAGGAATGGGCAGCAAAGATAGCGGTAATGAAAAATGATGAATAGGTGAAAAGAATTACAAAGCGAGACCGACCCGCAGGAAAACGGAGTGGCTCTCTGAGAAACACTGCAGTCGTTGAACCAAAAAAAAAAAGAATCGTTGAACCGAAACAAGGGGAAGCGATGTGAAGAGGCGTTCACTCATAATGAATGATGTTGCTGAATAAAGTGAAGTGAATGCAATTTGATTATACAATGTAGCTTATTGGCACTTAATTGTGCATAAGTCCGTACTGTGTGCACAGCGATAGAAAATATGTTATGATTATAATATAAAATGATGGACGCCTGGGAATGTGAATTGGAAGCGCTTATTAGATTGTTTCCTAGAAAACACAAAAGTGAAGAGGATGATGAGCCAAATTCAAAATCATTTTTGTTTGGTCGATAACGTGCATTTAGATATAAGGGCACATGTGACTGCTCACCTATCTTACACCACTGCTTTGAGAAGCAACACCTCTGCAATTGCATAATGATAGGTCATCGGTTTTTCGCATATGGGACTTTCATAAGGAAAGCAATCGCACAGATAAGTTATAACCTGATCATCTATTGTATTTGCTTTAATCTAAGAAGGGGTTATGCCATCGATGTGATCATATCTGCTGATGTCGAAGTCGAAATATTCATTATCATTTATAAAAATTTTGGCATACGCTTGCCCGATACCGACAGTACTCATGGTAAAGTCTAGGAACTTTTTTGATTATTCTTTTTTCTTTCCTCTGTAGCATATACTTCTTTGACTTCTTTGTCGAAATGAACATATCTTGAAACTGATGAAGCTAGGCTTGTGGTATCGAGGCTGTGATTGTCATTAATCGGAAATCCCACTTTTTATCTGCCAATATGCATTGCAAAACAAAGCAAAAATCATAGTCATACAAGGCGTTATAACTTGAGCATTTATTTATGGTTAGCTAGAGTTTTTGACTAAAATCGCAAAGAGTAGTTTGTGTAATAAAGTTTTTTGTTACGTATAGTCAGGTATACCTTATTGGCGTTAGTAAAACAGAGTCCTGCAAAGAATTCTTAGTGAGAATACATCAATTTTCTTTGCAAGTGCATGTATAGCCTTTAAAAACTTGATAGTATAAATGTTGCTCGGCTCAAAGGTTGGTAAAGCGCATACTGTGCCAAACCTTGCGACATGTTACTTTGAAGTGAAGCGCTGATTCTCACTGTCAAAACACATAAGATGGGAAATTCCGCTAGGCGACGTCTATCAATCAGGTTCGCTTGGTCATCATGTTCCGGTCACCTCAAATTTCATTTCCTTCGTTCTTGGCCACTTGACATTTGTGTATATACGCATCAGACGACTGTAGCTGCAAAGTTGTCCATTGAGTTTATTACTTTGTAAAAGTCGGTCAGAGTGTCAGAGGCAACCATTACTTATTTTGATCAAGTGGATCATTCCAACAGCGTCCTCGAATATTTTTTCAAGTGACGTTATTGAAAACTTCAGAGCTTTGAGTTGCGTCAGATGCATTGACATATGCAGCCAGTTGATACCTCTTTCAGGCATTGCTTTCCTAAGCCTTTTAGCACAATTTACAGATGAATTTATCATGCAAGAAGTTCTGCTTTTGTGCATACATACAATATGGATCATATGGCCTTTTTTCCACAGTAACGTAACTTTCCTTATTGCGGTGCATTATTCGTCATTTTATATACAGTTTTTATCAACAAACACATCACCGTATCGCTTTTCTAAACACACTCATACATGCTTGTCTGTAGGTAATCACGCCTGCTTGCACCCAGACACCGCATCTGAATGCTTCCCAGATATTTAGTTGCATCATTCCGCTCCCTTTACGTTTTTTCTCCACTCACTTCTCAGCACAAATACGAAATTGTCCAGAAAGGCGAATTTCTTCCGTTCATTGCAACACAGAACGCACGGTGATGTTGGTTTATCTGTTTCTGCGTTTATCTATTCTCGCGTATACACCGTTTTCCATTCAGCTCCTGGGGGATCTGAAGACGAGAAATTTGGCTTGCCGTGATGTTTTATTCGCGTTTTTTGGCTTAACAAATGATAACTTATGTATCCGCTTGTCGGTCCATAAGCTGACAAACCGAGAGTCTTGTTAGAAACACCAAGTTCTGTGCTTGTTTTTCGATAAATCAAAAGTTCTACCTTCTCTTTGTTGGTCGAAAGTAGCTTCGCAAATGGTTATTGATTTTTAAGACAATAAGTTGGATGGTGCGACTTAGAGAGATGAAAGTGAGGTGATGATCGCCTTTCCAGTTTTTACAAGCATTTCAGCTAATGTACTAGGACTTAGTACGGAGAACCATAAGCTAGTATATATATCGTTGTTCGTTAAAATTTTTTAACAAGTGCAATATCGGTAGTTATTCTCAAGAATATGATAGTTGGTTCCACAATTCCCTATCCTAATTAAAAGCGACGGATAGTGAATGGGACAAATGAAGCTATAAAAGGTGCATTTATAACTGATGCGTTTTTAGTGCGACCACACAGAGCGACACACAAACCAAATGTGATGAAAACGCTCGTGTGAATTTATTGGGTGTTTTTGAGCTAATTTAAGTCTATTGTCGTGAGTAATGTACAAATTTTTGTTGTCCAGCTAAGTTTAGCTGAGGCGAAACACGAAGCATTTGTTTTGTACTTGGTTCATATTAACTGCTATATTTTATTCAACTGAAGAACATATGTGCATAGTGTGCATATTTATGTTCTTTTTATTTGATTTCTTAGGGGAATTTTTATAGAAAGTTTAGGTTTTGCAATTATTTCTTCATCAAAACCTGCCTTCATGCAGTCGGTTCGCAGATTAGACTGAAAGCGATACACCGGCCAGCAAATATTGAATTGATTTTCACCTCGTAACTACAAGTTTATAGTGACATAGCTCAGTCACGGTTCCTACTGAAAAGCACAGGGTGAATATGTACGATAAAGTCCATTTCAGTTTAACTCACACATCCATATCCGATGGCAGATGAAGATCGTATACGCATGCGTCCTAAAATTACTCTTTCCGTCAATTTATCAAGTGAGAATGTGAACTTTTCCTTATTAAACCACTGTTCACGACAGTTAAAAGTGCCGAAAATTAAAAATAGAGTTTTTGTTAAGTTAATCGTGAAACGTAAAAGTTGAATTAACCAACGGAGAAAGGATGAGAAGTTAGAGCTATTGTGATCCTGGCTATTACCCTACCGCTCTCGGAAAGCATGGTCCGATCATGAACGGCAAAACAGCATGGCATCGATCAGACGTGGGAACATGTGAGCAGACAGTTCGAAATGATGAATGAAGTAGACAGGCAAAGCATGCGGTGGAGCATAGTTGAACAACTTTCGAGACGAAAGCGTGGCGAAACCAAAGCAGCAATGAGAAACGTAGGAAGTTACACCGTGCATCAACGTATAGAGTGCAAGGGACTACAATATAATTGTCAACTTTGTTCAGGTTTTGCTTGTGAATTTCGTCATCTTAGCTTTCATGGTTTTTGAGTCGAATCTTTCAGACTGTTTCTTCTATGCGGTAATGCGGGAAATAGCGGCAGCTGAATACCATGAAAGCTATTCAGATATTCCGGGAAAGTTAATACACAAATACTGGTTATGTCGCCTAAATAAAAACGGAGTTAACAAATCCGTGTGCGGGGATTTAGTGGTACAACTCTTGGTTACGAAGTGCGTGGTCGAGGATTCGTGCCAGTCTGCTGATGAGGATTTCATCAGTTATCAAATTAAAAGAAAAATGTTTGCTCCGTCCGCTATAGCTATATAATTCATGTAATACTACGTAGTTTCTGCAGTAAAGGCTTTTCTAAGTCGTTTAGCAGAGTAAAGTCACCCAAGAAAGTTGCAAGTTTTTCGAGCATCGCTATTGCCTCAGTAATGAAGTCCATTATCTATTTCCCACAATTTCTTAAGCATAACCTTGGCATCTTATTCTAGAATCCTATTAAATTCACCTATGAAAGAAAGCGGATCTTTTCATATAGAGCAATTGTACATCGGTCAGTTTGTATGAAACCGTGTGCTACGAATGAATAGGCCTCCACAAACCGACCCCAGAACAGTCATAGTTAACTGTGAGGCTTGTATTCGACGTTTCGCAACCTCCAGCGTCACATCCATATTTTAAATGAAAGTTTACCTAAGCGCCTATGAGCTGCTTTCTTATGGTCCTAAGCTGACAAATTCTCATCCGTTCACTTTAATTTTGAAATTACAGACAAAAGCTGTTCCAATCCGTTAGTTCTATTTTTTCTGACTCTCCATTTCTTTTTTCTTCCCACTGTGAATGAGAATATTTGAGAAGTATAAGGAACAACAGCAAAAAACAGACTCATGGCGGTATTTAAAATGCCTATGAGCGAGAGTACTGGCGCCCTAAAATAGTCTTTAGATTACTAAAAAAAACGATATTCCCTAACTTCCGGCCAGTCTAATGTAAAGCGAACAACGCAATATTTGCTATCCGGTTTGCATGAAAGAAATTCTCTGAGTTCCGGACATACAAAACTAAGGGACATACTTTGACCTCAGTCTCTTGAACCAGAGAGGAAATATTAGCCACATGTTGGCTGGTAAAAATATCGGTCTTGATGGCCTTACTGATGGAGTGATATCAGGTTCTTTTCAAGAACGAAAGAATGTCTTCTACTCCAGTGTTGCAGTCGATTTGATTCTAGGCGTCGAATAGCTGTCGATGTAGCGCTCATAAAATGCTTGCTTCATTCATGCTTTCTCTGGTTGATGCTAACTGTTTCTACAAACATAACGATCCTCTAATGGCAACTGCGCAAACAAAAATTCGCACTACATCGCTCGTTGCGACGGTAATCAACTTCATCGTTGCCAATCGCTGTCCTTAAATGTCGCCCGTTTTGTTAGTTGTGCATACTGAATTGAAGTAAGTAAACAAAGCAAACAGTCAAACATCATCAAATAGCCGTATTTTCAGGTGCACAGGTAAAAATATGACAACAGTACTACAGCACTAATTATCCTCTTGATGCCATCTCTCACTGAGCTATATGAGACCTGACAAACCGCAAGGTTAAAGGAATATTAGAGAGAAATGGATTACTCAAATTTGGCATAACTAGGAGATGATGCGGAAGTGAATTAAAGCTATGATTTGATCTGGACTATTGTGGAAGTGATGAGAAGCTGTGTTGTGCGGAGGAAGAGTGAAACTGGTGGAAGCAGTGGTATTAAAAAGGCGTTTAAGGGGCCGGCACGTTGTGGGACTTAGTTGTCAGAGGGTGATTTATACAAGGAGGTGCTGTGTCAACTCAGATGTGTCCCCTTCTTTGAGCACAAGTTGTTCTACGCAAAAGAGCCATCCTGTCCACGGCGAGGGCACGGATCGGAACCATCACCCACGCGGTGCACCTATCGCGCTAATCAACATTCACATGGTCAACAAGACCCAAATTCCTATCTAGCTTGCTCTAATTTTTTTTCCTACAAAATGTGCCTTAACAACAAATTTTAAAGCACCACTGAAACGATCAGAGAACGATGACTTCTCAACACTACTAAAATGAGCAAAAACAACGCTTTCAGCGAACAAGTCGAGGATTGTTTATTTGATAGTTGCTAAGCGAATGCTGAACATCAATTTCGCTACCCCAACAACCGTTCCATAGGTGGAAAAAATTCTGAAATGCATTGTGTCATACGACAAGAAGTCGTCAATCGATTGGGTTGTATGCATGCAGCACACTCAGTGACAAATGTCACCACCATTTGGAGGTTATATTGAATGGTGTGTAGCATTCACATTGTCATCGACACTTCAGTTGTTTTCGGCATCACAACTGTTATTTGCGTCTCTGACGTGAGTGGATCTCATCGTTCGATGAGTCTAAAATAGGCAATTTACGCAGTAAGGGGGTGGAAGCGTAGCTGAATCGCAAACCTGCCCACTTAGTGAGAGCGATGTTTCACGCACAATCGGATGACGGTTTTCGAATGAAGCGCAAATGAATATGGCTACTTGCTGAATAAATTCCACATCGTGACGAAGTCGTCATTTCTAAAAGGCAAAAGTTGAGGGGTTTTATTATGGAAAGCGGTTGGTGGAAACGATACCCGTAATATGCAACGCTGACACAAATATGTAACATTCATCTACGTCAAAAATTCGCCTGCTCCTAGCTGCAAATTAGGCTATTAGAAGCACAGTAACAATCTCAAACATAAATAAATTCTTCACTTCCGTTCATCCTTGCTTTTTATGCACCACTGATGTAATATTTTCTCATAATAATATTCTAGCACCATTGTGAGATGATAATGAAAGCTGAGGAAGGATGCGAAATTTCATTTCCTTGACGTTGAACTCAACGTTATTTTGAAATTTTCGAATTTCACCGATCACTTTCATCGCATGTTACGGAATTTGTGTCATTTCTTTTCATCTGGAACGAAATGATAAAAATGCACATCAACAGCTCTCAACATAGAATGTTTCTTCGGCCATGCCTTGGATATATCTAAAATTGCTCATCGTTTTTTGCGAGACTGAGACAGTTACTCGTGAGTGAACTCGATGAAGAAAGTATTGAGTGAAATGCCTAAGGGTCAATTTTGTCGAATGCATATCTCAGGATACTTTTCTCAGTTTATTCACTCAATTTCAAAAAAAAAGAAAATCAACTTGACTAACCGTTTGTTGTTGCTGCGAATTTCAAACATTTACTCATATCTAGCAGTAGTCTCATAATCGCTTGCCTGAACTCAGAGGTCGTAGCATTGCGATTTCTAACCACTGAGGTGCTAACTTTTTCTAATGTAATTATGCGTTTTTGGTAGATATGAAATACGCGTTCGCGTGAAGACGCCACTTGAGCAAATGCGACCTCCCATCATAGGGAAAACATTTAGGTCACTCACGTTGGATGTAATTGCTCGTGAGATGCACCAAAACGAGTGCGACACACAAAACTGGACATAAAGTAAAGGTGGGTTAAGGAAAGAGGCTGCCGAGAAGGAAAAAGAAATAGGTGCAAGGCAATGGAGGCGCTTGAAAAGCGACATGGGGAAAGATCTAATCAAGTGAGGGGAACGGCCTCGTAGATGCCGTTAAGGAGTGCGTTTTGCAGGTGACAGTCGGCTTCGGGGACCTGGTGCCTGTCGGCGGGGAGCACTACCTTGCCGCATCGATTCTGTTCATCTTCATCGGGTTGGTGCTCACCACGCTCGCCATCGACGTGATTGGCTCGTCGAGCATCGACAGGATCCACGCATGGGGACGCGGCCTCGACGCGCTGAACCTGTTGAACGCGCTCCGAAATCACAAGAACCAATGTTGGTTCGCCTATGTGCCCAAGGACGCGCATCTCATTCCCTTCATTGACTGTACAGACACCTCAAATAAAGACTAGATCTGTCTGTGTGTGCTGCGTGCGCTCTGCTCTGCGCGCTCTCGCCGAGCATTCGTGTCGCGCTTCGAGCGCTCTCTGTCACCCGGTGTGTGTCCGCCGATTTCGGTGACACTTCTCGCTTATTGTACAGTGTTTGATGAGCGGGCAATGCCTCGTTACCTCATCGCACTCGCAATTAGGACCTCAGGTCTAAACGGACCAGACCAGGGCAGCGACTGTTCACCACTCCTTCATATTGCCTATACCGTGATTGACATTCAGAACTTGCGCAAAGAGTCGCCCGTCGAGGAAATTGACGTTAAATCGCTAGGGCTGCAAGCCTCATTACAAAAGGTAACTTTGCAGCTGTCCCTATTTCTTCGAATCGCACCACACCTTCTGAGCGCAGTTATGGTGGAAGGCGCATTCCTTGCTGAGGTTGATGCTGAAGACGTCGCGAGCGATGCATTTGCTGCTTACTGCGTGCAATCATTTTGGCCAGTCGAAATCGCCCACTTTCCTCATTCATTGAAACCAACACTCTTCGATGTCTCTTTTCCGACAAAAGTTGTGTTTCTTAGTTGTCCTGGAATAATTGCTTCTAACGCGAATGAATCATCCTATTTATTTTAGCCGACGCTTATGTAAAATTACATCTCTTTTCAAGTCGGTTGAGTATAGAAAGTCTCCTATGTGCTAAAGCTGGCATTCTAATAAGGACACAGTGGGAAAGCGATGGGTATAATGGATGTGTTGGAGAACTTTGGAATGTGTTATTGTTTAGATCGAGAACTCCGTACCGGAAGAGTCATTACTGGTCACGAACGGTATCAACGGTATTCGACAAGTGTTACATCCACTCGCATTACGCTCTTCGTTCAAACTATCACCATTGTTCTGTTCATTCGTGAATGTTGCCCGCGGCGAACCGTTGAGGCAGTGTGTACGCGATGGAACTTGCTCTGTAGACGATGAGCTAGTGGCGATCTGTGAGCGGATACGAGCCCTCATCGCTAGAGGTGTGCTTTACGACACGTTCACGTTTCATCTGCACGCTTGATAGGACCAGCTCGAGATGAACCGCTTATCTGAGGCAATCTTAGAAATAAAAACGCATCTGCTTATATGGCGTTTTGAGAAGCACTAACAACGAACGACAGCGTAATATTTATGCTTATAGGACAACTAGCAAGAAGCGATGCTCAATTCATGAAATTCTAGTTGTTGTATAATTGTTATTTGCTTTTTATTTATTGCACTTTTTCTTTCTTCCATCCTCTCCCTCAATGGCCAGAGGCGCAATCGTTTATATAGGTGATGCGAAGTTTTTCTTTACCCGAAAATCTGCTCTTTTTAAGGCAGGAGCTTCTACAGATTTTGAATATTTTTCAAGGACTAAATGGATCACAGACCTTTGTAGAAATCGTTGTTTTCCTTTTTTGAAGGAGTAAAGAAAACAGAGTACTATGTGTTTCTTCATCTCAATATTATATATATATACTTACATTTATATTTATATTTGTATTTAAATACACCACCATCGATATGTTGCTTTGCTCGCTAACAAAGCAATGAAACTTTGCTGTGTTGTGTGTGTGTGCAGTGTGGTAATAGTTCGTCTGTGCGTGACGAACTGGCGTCATGCGCAGCAAGAGACCGCTGCGCACTGTTGTTCCGTTCATCGTGCGTCTAATAATTCACAAATTGCCTACGCGTAACGCAAATATAAAGGGAAAAAAGAGCAAGGTGTCTGGCAAATCGTCAGGCTTAGCCTTACAACTTCTTGATGACAAGCGCGATAGTTGTCAGTGAAAAATGAAATAGACCGACGATCAAGAGCTGAGAATCGAGCCACTAATGCCCTCTTATTTGAGCACGATTTCCTGCAATGTGATGTAAAACGGAAGACATAAAATTTATAATCTTGTGTAGTATATCTATTTGCTGCTTATCGTTTTCTTATTCCTGCAGGCGGTTATGCATCTTAAATTATGACGCTGAGGAGAAATCTTGAAGTCAAATAGAATGCCTGCACAATCAGATTTCAATTTTAAAATCTACTGGACAAAACTTTAAACAATTCACTTCACTAGCAATTTTTCGTTTATGAAAGCTGTGCTATTGCTCGGAAACGTCAAAAGCAGATGTTACTGGATGGATAGTGGTGATATCACTCTGGCTAATCAATCTCTTTTATGAGACCCGAAATTTATTTGCTTAACTTTGCAGGCCACCTAATATGCAGCGAAAAGTCATCACGAGTGAGGATTGCTTACATTTTTTTTTTCAACTTCTCAAGCCGACGTATAATTCACTATTAGTTTGTTCATTTCGGCTTTCTGACGAATAACTTCATGTACTTTTCTTGCGTCTCTTTATTAGAATAGCTTCCATCATTACGGGTTGCTTGATTCATCATCAGAAGTTTACTTATACTCATCATAAACTTTAATTTATTCATAAATCTCATACTCATGCATATGTACATACATCATAAGGGCTGTATGATCTCATCATTTCGCGGGCTTCTTGAGACGATCTTGTAGTCAAGGGAAAGGAACATATGTAGGATCTCTTCCTTAGTTTGTGTGTATGAAGAAGGTCGTTATGGAACTGCTTTTTGATAATTTGATCCGCATTTTTTCTCTAATCATATGTTTCATTTTTTTCTCTCTCTTAAAATGAATATAGACGACAAAATTTCTGTTACAAACTTTGTAAGTTGAACAAAATACTCGCCACTACATTTTTGCAATACCAATATTTATCATCAGCACAGTTTGATGAGAAGAGTTGTGCGCAATCGCTATCTCATTAGCATCGATTAGTGAAACGATCGGATTGAAATCATTTCCAGTAGACAGAAATTTTGAATGACGAAAGGCAACGTGGCAAAGTGGACAGCGCAGATGTGCACTTCTTGCACGTTTGTATTCGCTAAGACCGTATGAGTCGAACATGCCATAATGTTTATGCTAGGCAATTTCCGACCACTTTTCCACCATAGGACGAAACTGCCTCTACGGGAGCGATAGTGAAGCGTGAGAATGTTGGCTCACTCGCTGGAGATATCCGCCACACCTCGTTATCGCCGGTGTCATTACTTCTCTCACGGCCTGCGTGAGACGAGACCGGCTATGCTACCACATCTCGAATAAGTTGTGAAAATTCACGTTCTTACACCACCACAGCAACCTTCACATATGGTGATGCGTGAGCAAAGTATACCCCTTAAGCGCATTCAATACAGACTCGCTTTTAGCAGATTTAGCAGAAAAGATGAGAAGTTGCTCATCTCGTAGTGTTTGCAATACACTACATGAGAAGCCACGAAAACCGCTAGATCTCATGTGCAGTTCCAAAAAAAGACTAGTAGATATGCGCTGCTATATTAGTGATTGTTGAGGGTAACAATACTCACAGGACGCAAACGCTTTCGGGGTGCATTCTCTATCTTTGCGTCGTTTACATCCCAGTAGTCGGGAAGTCTGTTGTTATGCCCGTCAAGCACAAGAAAAAATGCCGTTTCACAGTCCGGTGTGGTTTTATCCTTGCCGATAGCGTCAATGTGAGTTGCGATTTGAAATTTATTCTTCTATCTACGGTGAACAGCGTGCAAGCAACCGCTTGTCATTTGCCGAATTGGAAAATTAAAGAATGCGGCCCAAATATGTGAGCTGATACAAAACATTACTATTAGCTGTTGATGGGTATGATGGCCTGATGATCTTCATTATTTCCACTTTGCGGATATAAGCATCCTGCTCTAATTTCTTCCTGGAAACTTTCTTTTTCTATATGCTCACACATGTCAATGCCGAGCTTCTCTTCACGATGAGTTTCTGAAAAACTACTTTCTTTTCAATACTTGAGAGCCATCGCCCATATTTTAGAAAATCCACTTTTTGCAAAAATCATTCATTTGCAACGATCGAAGGACTAGTTCAGTTTAAGTCGTGTATTCGTATTTCTTCAGGCAGGAAAGTTTTTCTGTTCATCTTTCACTGTATTTCTATTCTTGGTTACTTGACTTTTTCATCTATTTTTCTGCTAACAGAAGATCTATAAGTAATACATGTGTCATTTGTATCTTTATATAGCTATTAATTCCAGCTAAAGTTATGAGTTTGTGCACTTGCCAGTGGACAGTGCTTGTTGCTTATTTCATCGATCGGTTTGTCATTGTCTGATTTTTGCATTTCTTTTTAATCGTAATGAATGAATTTGTATAATTGCGTCGTTTATGGTTATTTGTGTAAAGCGTGAATGGTTCAATGAAGAGTTGTCGAGACGAGTTTTTCGAACGTGGCTATGCTTCGTTATTTTAATAGTTTTGAATGAATTCTGATGAAAGTCCTATGACTTCCATATATAACAACTAGAAGTAGTTTTTTCTTTCAATGATGAAATCTTCTGCAATCACCAGTAGACTTGGCGATTCTTCTGGGCTGTTTTCATTGCTTCATGAAGGACTTATCCGATATTTTGATATCAAAATCATGGAATGCAAGTGATTTAGAGATAAAGTACTTCCACAGATTTTGCTGTCATATAACTATTGATTGTCACAAGTGGATAAATATGCACTTAAGCATTCTGCCTACTTTGCAAGGATTTATGGAAAACATTTGTCGATTATTGAGAAAACTGCAAAGAGCATGTCTCTTATCAGCCCTCATGGCGTTAGCTTTCGAGTTTTTCATTTGCTAGCATTTCTGATATGCTGTTCACTGTATTCGAAACGAGCTGGATGAGAGTATTTTCCTTGTTTGAGATGGATACGTTAAGGGGCGCAAACTTGTCCTTTTGACGGGCATTTGCCTTTCACATGACAAAAAATTGAGGAAACGTACTCCGATTAGTTAAACTCAATTCGAGAAGAGTGAAAAGTGCAAAATGTTTTTATGCAGCGCATGTGTTAAATAAATACTCTAAGGCTGTTTGGCTTTTTGAGGAATTCATTGGCATATTCGCTGCCCGAAACATTAGCATGATGCAGCTATCTGCAAGTAACACGTGGAACATGCCGATTGGTGGGTGCGTTAATTCAGTTTTATCGTCACCCACTTTTTAATGTCTAAATTCCTAATTTACGTTTCATGAGCGACATAAGATATAGTTTTTCTTTTATCTACGTCATGAGGGCATAGACTTGCAGCGTTACAGAATCACTTCTCCATTGTTACTGCAATTGAAATTTCTACGCTCACAATGATGATTAAATTTTTCAATCCTGCCTTCAATGTTCCCCCGTTATGTACAATGATGTGGGCGTTTTGCACTGAAATTTCTTTTAATGTTCATTCCTTGGTGCACCGTCACCTTTATGAATTTCCTCATCACTCCAGCAGTGAAATGTGCGATTTTCAGTTCTGCGTGGTAGACAATGTCAGATAATGATTTTGAGTTAGATCTGAAGATTCTGCTGGTGGTTCAGTCGATAGATTCAACGTTTATGTGATTAAAAGATTTGCTGAGACCGAGCTAATTAATAACGCTGAACACAAACTCTAGCCAAAACCGGAATTGCGCATATGTTAGCCAGAAAATTATCCACCTCATATACGAGGACAATTTTCACATCATTTCCGGCATTGAACTGTCAGCCGTTCTGGCAGTTTTAATGCGCTTTAATTCAAATATATACTCTGTGATATTTCAGCACCCTTCCGTCGATGAATGAATCTTTCTATGTGATGATTCTTCCAGTAATATATGCAGATAAGATCATTGCTCCATTCGTAAGCTGCGTCATGTGCTATTGATTTCTGATCGTCATGTGTATGTTATATATATATATATATATA
>JAARMF010003309.1:6952-18093 GCA_022844705.1 Toxascaris leonina
GGGGGGGGGGAGTGTTTGCATCGGGGCACTGCTGCATCCACGCAAAAATTCGCTATAATTGTGCCTAAATTTTCGTTGAATTCGTATGCATCTTTGGCATCGCAGTGTTCGAATCCCTCTACTACGGGTATTAGCGAGTGGATGTTTAATATCAAAGCAAAACGCTTCCAATAGGAATGACGTAGAATGGGATACGCCACTGGAATCAAAAGATGCAAAGAGGAATCAAGAATCAAAAGTGCTGCATCGGAAGTGTGATTTTATGAACTCGAACTTGTGTATTCAACTGGGGTTTATCCATCGCTTAATGAACCAACAAATTTTATGTATTTTGCAAAGTGATAATCGGGTGGCCATCTTCCACTCGTGCTTTATTCTCATTTTTATTCCTTTCAGATGGTGACGCATTCATGAGGTGATTACAAAAGATGAGATCCGTCAAACATTTTTTGTGTAAATGATTATCCTCTCTACTCACTTCATGAAGTTATTCGAAATTGAAATGCACGCTGTCTTCTTCTCTTTCTTTAAGCAACTTGGCTAGCTTTGCTTTGGCTTAATTGGTGCATATATTAGTGATTTAAATGAGGTGAATGCCATTTACACAAATTATTCCACTCGCCCAACCGTCATAATTTTTTTTTTACGTTCAAGCGAAAAGAACGATCGAAAGAAAGCGTTGAAAGATTGTATTTGAGCGGCTGATTTGTTTTGAATCTATCAAATTTCTCTTCGTTCAGGTGGAAGCTTGGAAAATATTGTTATCTCGCTCCAACTATATTAATGCGTCGGAAAAGTTCATTTGTTTATTTTTTAGAAATAGAGGGTATTAGATATATTTTTAGGAGATTTAATGCACAAAGTAAATTGTCACCAAGCAGGCAAATATCTCTTGAGCAACTCTTCTGCAAGGGTCAAAGTGCTGTCGTGATGATTTTCTTGTGAATGAGAATGGTGTTGCATTCATTGTGTGCCGTTTTGTTTGCAGAACGACGACGACGTAGCGAGTGCACTTTCGGCCGGAAGTGAAGTAGAGTCGGATAGTGAAGCTGAAGATGAGGGTGATGTAGTCGTCAGCTATAATTTTTCAATCGATCCACAAGAAGTCGATGTGAAAAAGGTTATCACACTTCTTGTGTTGTTATGGTTATTTATGTTTGTTTGAGTGATCAAAATAAGATCGTCAACCGATGGCCCGAACGGTCATTCACCCCAAGCACTGGCTAGGAAAAGTGATAGGTAGCAAATTTCGACACGTTGATGGTCAGCATTAGTGCAATGCCGAAGGCCAGAAAGTTGGTGGTCGAAACTCATAGTGGAGTGTGGGACGACGAAGGATGCCTGTTATGGTTGAGTGTGGTAATAAATAATGACTCGGATGTATGAGCTTTTGTGTCGGTTGAGTTCTTTTTTGTTCTGTGGTTGCCGCAAGCACCACATTCAAGATCCTAGCATTCATCAAGCTCATTATTGTCAGAAGATTCAGTTATCGATGTTGGCCAATAGAGCGGCATTAAAAGATGGCCAGAAACGACGGTAAGATTGTGAGGACATAAAGTTTTTGATTTATGAATTTAGCTATAGTTGTGTGCTTGAGTGATGGCTATGGTGGTGACTGATTCTGATCAAACATCAGAAACGCGAGACGGTGCAGTAAAGGTCGGGTTAGGCTGTGGAGAGATTGTATGGAGTGCGTTATGCAATTGTGAGCGTCACATTTTGCCGTAATGTCCCATATTTGCCTGTGCTTTATGACAAATCATTATCATCGTATTGTCATCTTTTAGTGATATAATGCTGAAAGGAAGTTTGGGTCATCAAGCATTTGCCCAAAATTAAGAAAGGGGAGGTGGCATTGGGTCGGAGGATGCTGAATATTCCCCAGGAGCTTGGGAGACATTGAGGATGATCTCCTCTTCGATGATCGTCGACTCTGTTTGTAGCTTTCGGATTCTTGAACCCTCGGAACTTCCATATGCAGCGCTGATCCAGAACTCTGAATGGAATAAAATCAGAGAGGAGATCCAAGCCGAGAAGGGGAGAGAATGCGATATCAATCTGTTTGTCCGTTTGAAATATTTCTGGATGAATAATGAATCTCTGCGAGCTCAAAGATGGGCATCAGTAATTTATTGGTTTATTTATTGCGAATATGCCCTCTTGCAGGTTCTCAACCAATTTCCATCGAAATACGACAATATAATTGCTGAATTTGCGGATGTAGAGATATTCTTGATATCGATTGATGGCTTGATTATGGAATTGACATCACATTGGTATTTGAATTGGTCACTTGGGGGACAGACAATTGTCATTGCCAAACAGGTTCGTGTTGAACATTCATTTTGCGCACTTTGTTTGGGTCTCTGCACTTATCCATATATAGCCACATATATACATATATATAATTCAGGGGTACGTAAGGAATAATTTCGCATTCGCTCACCTCAGCTGTGACCTGCGAGATACGAAAAGGCCTTTTTCAATTTTCTTACATCGGGAGCAGTCCCAACAAAATATTTTTTCTCGCAAAACTTTCTATTATCTCCTCTCGTTGTCATGCGTTTATGAAATGCTACGTTAATACAGCACTTAATTATGTGTAATATCTAACTCTTCTGCGTCCCCCACCTCTCCTTCTGCATCCCCCCTCAACCACTCTCTCTCACACTTTTCATTACCTTGCTATTTTGACTACTGCTCAGCTATTTTGATTTTGACTACAACCACTCTTCCTTTCTTATTTGCTATTGATCTATTTTATTTGCAACGTGCGATAAAAGTTGTAAACGCCCATAGAGGTGATTGTATATTTGGCTTCAAAAGAAAGATCGACGTGATGTGATGATTTGCTTTCTGAAATGCTGTTATTGGTTTGAGCTTGTTGTGACATTGCAACTAACCTCTATACCCTTTTAAGATTGATAATCTGCTTACGCAATTGTCTCATCTCGGTGGCAAATTCAAGTTGGTTTGGATGACGGATCTGATGCCGTACTATGCAGAAGATACAGTACTGAATTTTTTGCGCTCATTTGTTGGTGCACATCTTGCACAGAGTCAATGGGCTGAAGATATCGAATGCTTCAGTGGGCCATTAGACCCGCGTTGGTCTCTCTATCTGCAGCAGCTTACACCCTCATTCTTGGTAAGTATTCTAGTAGTGGTATGCTTAGGTAAAAGTATGAATTTTATGGGAATAGGCTTATCGAAGGGGTCTAATGACGTTGATACAACTCAGAGAGTGCACGGGCATATTATTTTCGCAGTTTCCGGTTCACTGTTGTGACACAGCTTTCTGCTTTGTTGATTGGCGGTCCACCATTTTGTGTGTCGATGGACCTTTTCTGGAAGCCGAAAGCTGGAATTCTGAATGCGAAATTGGCGGTAGCTAAGGATCATGAATCAGCTGCGCTGCTTCTGATTGAGCATGGAAATTGTGCTGTTTGTTTTCATCTAAATGAAATATTGTTTGAGGAGTGATGCGAATATCCGTTGTAGTTTATTATTGCGCTGTGAGTGCTTCGTGAATTGCATCCTTTTTTTTTTCATTGAGGGTTTCCCATTTACATTCGTACGTAGGGTGGATGGCCTCTTTACTCAATGAAATTGTTACTTTTCATGCCGTTTTCTGTGACTCAGTTAACAGGAGGTGGGGGGGAGGGGAGAGGTGGGGTGTCGATAAAAGTCGTGATCCCTGGGCAGTAACTGGGTACTCTAACACCGGGACATTGGTGTTGGAATGTTAGGGCACAACACGTTGAGCACTTCAATGTGGTTATACTCATTTTTGCGGACACGTTTTTACAAGGACTGCATGGAGACAAAATTGTAGAGTTTCAACCGTAGTAGCAGCAGTTATGGGCAGTTCATTTAAGTTGGTGCGATGATCGTTTTGAAGCTTATTTTCACGCGACGAGAATGTTGATTCGCTTTGTTCAAATGTCGAATCTGTGAATAAGCAATTTAGTTTGTGTGATTTCAGCCAACTGAAAGGAAATGTTTGCGGTGTTGTCTTGTAATAAACGTTGTATTGAGATGATCGCCGTTGCGGATCCCTCCGAAAGAGTTTGTGTGAATAAGGAGCTGAAGTTCGCGAAGATGTTGGCTTGTGTGGCGTTGAATACACTCGCCGCAGCAATACCCATTGTCCACTTCAACGGGCTGCTTGTGAATCTATGCTCGGTGTACTGCCATCGTGTTGAAGCGTTGAGTATTGACTTCAAAGGATGGGAACAATATTTGGCGTTCGTTTGGTCGAAACATGCGAAACGTTGGTTTCATTTGTTTATCTGCCCTTATACTGAGTTTTTCATTTACTTCTCGACGTGTTTTATTTATTTATTTTTTAATCTTTGTTTCATTCATTTTGAAACGTTAGGAAATCGCTTCGAGCATGGTGCTTCCTTCACTCCTCACTCCCCCCCNNNTGTTTGCAGCGACATATTCTTGAGGATCGATCTTCCGGAGTTTCCATTTGCGTGTCTTTTGCCGGATCAGTTAAGCACTTGAATGAGCTGAATTCATTATTTCCATCAAACGAACGCCATTTATCTTTTTTTGTATTCTACAAAAACTTTTGTGTTTTGCATTCAACAGAAAAAAAGGAAAAATATTCAACTAATGTTTAGTTGAATAACGTAGAAATGATTAATAAATGATGACAGTGATTTAGTTGCACAGATGTGTCTTTATGCAAAAACTGACGGAAATGGTGACATTGCTGTTGGATTGTTGATACCTAATGTATTTCTCAAGAAATATTCCCTCAGGGGAAATTTTGCTATTCCATCGGTAAATAAATTTTGATACGGAAGCAATTTATCTCATTTTTCTTATTAAATTTCAGCCGTTGAAAGGTGTACTGATTTATCGGCAACAAAAAATACGGCCGAATTATGGGCAAAAGTGATCAGTACTTGTAAGAAAGGGTGAGTTGCTTATTTTTGATCTGAGATTGGGATCATAAAGAGATTTGCGCGTTGTCGTTTAGAAACCTCGAGGAATGCTTGATAGTGTAATAACAGTAGTGGTAAAAGTAATATTAGCAAGAATGTAAANAACAGTAGTGGTAAAAATAATATTAGCAAGAATGTAAAAATAATAATAGTAAAAATAAGGACAAGAACACAGTAATATTAATAATGACGACGATAAGGCATATTTGCGGTGAATTTTGATCACAATTGAATACCCTCCCTCATGTTCTAGGAGGGGTGATGAGGTATACTGACTAGTAATCATATTGGTTAGATGAATATCATTCTGAGAGATTATCACTGCACTGATACTGATAATGCACTGATATTGGGGCATGCTGTTTATTTGATAATCTTGAGAAGAAGTAGGTCTAAGAGTGCTTCAACCATTCCGTGAAGCTGGTTGGATTTTCAGTTTCGCTGTTGAAGGTTTTTCTTATGTGATGAAGTAGGCCATGCAACGTAGTTTCTGCAAAGAGAGCATACATCATCAGTTCAAATTATAGCAGCCACTTCCGAGCAAATTATAGCAGAAAAGTTTTATAAACATCAGCCAAGATTTTGACGATCACTAATGGCATAGATCTGTTAGAAAGAATACTTTTTTATGCGTGATGTCGCTTGAATTTGACACTGAAATGCAGTACGTAATAAAATATATAATAAATTACTAGCCTAGTACCCTCTGTGTTGTGGATTAAAGCAAAGGAATAGGCTGCAAGAAGTGAAGAGAGAAGTGAAAAAAATAATGAAGTTTAGTGAGAAGTTGGGTGCGAAATTCGATCAGCTAGCATCGGCAGTGTTGATCGCGGCATTAGTGGGTGCTCGTCGTGGCACTGAGAGGATTTATCTGCCCGAACCAAAGTCACCGAAACGTGGATTGGATCAAATCACACATCGACGTGCGCTCCTCAACGCTTGTTCCAAACTTCTCGACTCAACAGATTTTGCAGTATGCATACATTTTGCAACTCTTTTCTTCATTGGAGTTCCCGTATTTGCATGAACCCTCTTAAACCGTATGCGATCGATGCCACTGTTGATAGAACGATTTTCTAGCACATTTTTATCAGTGCTTTAGGGGATGTGGGGAGGGGAACTAATGGTTTCTATACACTCTGGAAATACTGCAGTGTAAAAAGACGAACGACTTCATACAAGAATTAAGTTCATGATTAAACGATAAACTGGTGAAACGTTTTTCAGTCCCTCGTTGCTCTCCTTTGTTTATTATGGATTTCACACGCACCTATTTATATCAGGTGTGTTTAAGAATCGTTGAGCACTTTCGCAACATGCATATAGTTGATGGAGTTGATGTGAGTGGCATTCCTAAATGGTGATGTCTTGCAGCTAATCTAGAGTCCATTTCTTTGTTGTTTATTTCAGAACCATCCACTGAAGTTTTCGTTGGCTGACCTTTGGGATGGCCGTCTCATCCTCTGTATACTCGACGAAATGGACGCATCTCGAAAGGTCATCATTGAATGTGATCTATTTTCGCTCATCTCGAGGTTCTAGCCATCGATTTATGAATTGGTCCATAATTTTTATTGAGGGGGTATTTTCATTCATAGTACCGCTTCATTGGTTCTTCCAGAATCTTCTGTGGGTATAATACATGATATATTCATGTTGGTATGATCGTAGCATGATGATGACCAGGTCGCTGGGCTGTGAACCTGCCTATCCTGTCTTGAGAGAAAAGAGAGCACTAAACGCGCAGTTAGTTGATGCCGAAAGGGCATATTTCACCATTATTACTTCGAATTGGAGAACTCTGAAACACCGAATCGACGGTAGGAAGTAACTGATACGCGTGTTGAATCAGGGCTAGCTTTATACCAGAGGTGTAATGGCCATTACTAGGTGAAGCAAAAAGAGTGGCAGTGATGTTGTTCACTTCGTTATAGGTGTCTCCTTACCGAATTCAAAACGAGTTAGCACCCCTCCATAAGATGGCATCGTTGGAATTGTCACTCGAGGTCGATACCGACGATCGACTATTCGATGCACCCCCGCAGAACGAGCTTCTCATGAGCAAAACGCATCTACTACCTGTTGAAAGTGATGTATTGCTTCTATACGCACATGATTGGCAACAACTCATGGCGAAATACTCAAACGCAAAGGTTTGTTTGTTGTATGGGATCTTACATGCGGAGGCAGACAATATCTAATGCGTATACGAAATTCGATAGGCACTTTGAGTGGAAGAGGACGAGAGTTTATTTTGCGAGAGATTAGGCCTTCGAGTGGATATATGTGTGAATATTTTTGATAGATTTCACGTGCCTTATGAATATCAATTTTATTTATTTCATTCGTTTTTATTTTTATTTTTATATTTTCAACAAACGTCGATTTCCATCAAATTTTTATGGAACCGAAATTTTCTTTGCAGGAACCACTTATCTTCGAGTTATTCAATCGAGCTGCTGAATGGCCTTTCCATCCGATTCAAGAGGAATACGCGAAACCAATGGACAAAGCCGATGACACTTGGCACTCGAAGAAACAGTTTAACAAACAACGTCAATTCCTATCGAGATGGTGCGTTATGTTTTTTTCTTTCATTTGGAGGAAGGGGGGAGGATGGACGATAAGAGGATTTTGTGGTTAGATGACCCAAATTCATGCTCTTTACCTATATGAGGTTGATGACTGGTCGTTGTAATGCTTAATAGTAATGCCCCGGCAGCGTTTCGCTTCACTCATTGAGATATGAAAAACTGCATTATTATGTGGACGTAGAACTCTTGTTGTACATTAATCTGGCCATTTTCTGTGTGGATGTTGATTGGCATTTGCTTGGAAAAAGATGCGAGCATTGAGGAGAGCGAAGCTTAGAATATAAATAACAAACGGGTGCGCTGCTGACTCTCATAAAAATTTGAGCGTATCGAATTTTGAAACTTTTGATTTCAGGTTCGAAAGTTTTGCACAGTCATTGGAAGGACGTGGAAGTAATCTGCTGGTTGACTTTTCGCGAACACCTCGTGGCTTCGCTGCTCCTGAAGAGGGGGCAGGTGATGTGAAAAAGAAGGAGAAGCAGCAATGGCAGCAAAAGGGCAAAGGTGTTCCTGTCTGTCCGTTCTATATGCCAGGGGGACATGGCACGAGCTAATATGCCCAGCAAAATTCTTCCAGTAGGGATATGTTAGAACCTAGCATAAGAGGCGGTCGCGATCCGGTGGGAGAGTTGCGACTTCTCTCTACATCGACTAAGCAGGGTTCACTCGAATCCCACCAGCACACTCAGATGATCGCTGAAATCAAACGTTGCATCATTTACCGTTGNTCGTCATAGACAAAGGTTGCATCATTTACCGTTGTAGTGCTTTTTTTGCGATTCATGCATCGATTTGCTGCGATTGCATTCTGAAACACCGCTTAGTTACTCTTTGAGTGTTTATGCAAACGACCGACTGACTGACGAAATTGAGGGCTTGTGTTGTATCGCTTTTCCTGGCGCGCTTTCCCACTTTTTTTGCGATTATACGTATAGTGCTGTATCTACTACACACTTCATGAATGGGAGGCTAAATGTTTCTTATTTCTATAAGTGATTATTGCCTCACTAGGTGTCGTTAAATGGGCACAACAATCTTTATTGGTAACTTAGCAGTGTCACTGTACTTCTATTCAAATTTTAATGTATTATTTGCAGGTGGAAAGGGCAAGAAGGATGCGGCACCTTCAAAGAAAGAACTCATTTTGGCGGCAAACAAGAATAAAAAGAGTGAAAAATTGGTGGAAAATGAGAAGCAGATGGTGAAATTCGCAACAATGCAAGGCAAAAATGTAATTCTCTTCGAACGTTTTAATTATTTTACGCTTCCATTGAGGGGAATAAACTTCGTTGATTTTGACCTATATTTGACCACCACCTCAAATGAAGCAATCATTTTGTGAGGAGGAACTCAACTCGAAATGCTATCACCTGATTTTAGCCATTGCTACTTTGTTCAGGTTTTGTTTTCGGTGCTGACATTTATGGATGATCAAACATCACACCAAAGTAAAACTGATTTTATCGTGCTTACCCCAAAATTTCAAATGAAGATGCAAATTACGTGAAAACCTACTTAGTTATGCGACGTCGTCATATGCAACGATAGGATTCTGGAAGGATAATGAGTGTTGTGCTTCAGGCGATAACGCTGTTGGAGAATCTCATGAGCAAGCTTGAGCTGAAAGAATCTCGTGCGCAATGCGTTTATGAGCAAATGGTGCGTGTCGCTAAAGATGTCACAGCACTTGAGGGTGCTGCATACGTCGAACAAAGACGTGTTCGCGCTGTTGCTCTCGTCGGTAAAATAAAGCAGCTTCTTACCGTGCATTGGGACTACCTCGATGACCATCAAAAGGGCATCGTTAGTTCTTACTCATATCATGTATTTATTCTTTTTGTCGCTGTTAATGCTTCGTGAAACAAAGCGACTTTAAATTTTGTGGCAGATATTGTTGGAAGCCCAGCTACCTTTCTGTTGAGCTGAGCGTTTGGGGGCAGGCTTGTCAACAGGTGATCGCTAGTGCCGAGTTTTTATTGCCTAGAAATAGGCGAAAGCTTCGATTTTGATTCGAAAGAAAAACTGCATAGTTGAAGATTTGCTTGCATAGTGATTATCATGATGCATTCCTGCGTTGAAGAGGTGATAAATTTTAAGCATCGTATCAGTCGGATTCAATGTTTTGCAGAGGGGAAACGAGATCGCGACCGGGTGAATTCTTCTTATAGATGAAAGAAAGTTATTAGGCAACGGAGAGGATTACCCGAAGCTGTTGTTTTAATTGTGATGAGCTGATTGGTGTTTATCTCACTTAAATATTGCAGGTGACCGAGATGTGGATTTCACTTGGTTTTGAAAAAAGTAAAAAGCGCTCAGTTTATGATGAAAATAGACTCTCATTGAATATCAATATGGTCTACTATCAATTGGCTTATGGTGGTGAGCTTATCGACATACAATCGGATCCTCAAAAAGACAGTCGTGTCACCGGCTTCCATCCGGATGCTTGGCAGCGGAAAATGCTAGACGCCGTTGACAGAAGTGAGTTGGATATGCATTTATTTTTGGCCAGTCATTAATGAAAGCCTTTGAACGTTCTTCTTTTGAGTGGAGAATCGAGTCGATGAGAGGATGTCAAAATAGATGGCTAGTAATTATCGAGGCAGGAGAGGTCGAAATATGTGCGGCTATAGGAATTAATCGACGCATGGAAGTGATAAGCAAAATGACTTTTTATTGTCATTAGAAGTCTTGTTAAACCAAATAATTTTATTATTGGTTCAGCTTAAATTTTTGGTAGAACATGCAAGAGCTTATATTAATTCAAAGCGAAAAGGCTCTAGAATTTTTATTATCTTTCAAAAGTTGTTGTTATAGGCACGCCTTGGTGAGATGGCGTCTGTGCCTATTGTTTTAGGTGTCATTGTTTTTATGTCTATCCGTTTTATGATTTCGAGGGAGAGGGAAGGGAACGGGCTACTGAAAGACGAAATTTGTAGCCGACATCCTAAGTCGCTTTTCCCGTTAGTGTACAATTCGTGTGAAGTTGTGAATATCAGAGGGCGAAAAAATGTTGCAAGGATCGCACCTATGGATTTTGTGTTTTGCTTCGATGTGATTGCTGGGAATCGAGTCCTTATGCGAGCGGCTGGTTTAATTAATAGATGGGTTCATTGCTTTGTGGGCATTAATGGAAGCGGTCGGTCAAATGGATGGAATGTAAAAAGACATATGTTAGTGATTGCTTTGAGACACTTCATAGTTATTGATTTCAGATCATTCGGCGGTAATAGTTGCACCTACATCAGCGGGTAAGACATTCGTTTCATATTATTGCATAGAGAAGGTATTGCGACAGAGTGACGATGATGTTGTGGTCTATGTATCGCCTTCGAAAGCATTGCTCAATCAGGTGTGTTGTTTATTTCAACTCATTGCTTTGACACTTTTAGAAATGTGAAGAGAAAGGATAGTCGAATCTTCATATCGATACTTTACTCTTCGAAATTATTTAAAGGGGCTGAGACCCGGAACGCTTTGTGGATGGCAGAATCTTGTTTGTCAAAGTATGTAGCTTTTGATGGAGTTGTTTGAAATATCAGAGAGAGGAAAGGGAAGCCAACAACGTTGGAAAATTGGTACGGTTTCA